>WNWK01006836.1:50000-100812 GCA_009830355.1 Cherax destructor
AGCGGGTTGTGAGAGGTCAAAAGTGACCTGGTGAAAGCAAACCAGTTTGAAGTAAAATAAATCATATGAGATAATGAAGACAATAGAGAGGAAGGGGAGTAAGTAGAGGCACACCTGAGTCAGGTAGGTACACTTGGCAGACCACATGGGCGCCGCCCCAGACCCAGGATGATTGAAGTAGGCACCAGCGTCCACACTCGCGGGTAAAACTGCGCTGCGATGTAAGTGGAATAACAGAGCATGGAGAAACAGAGCGTCCACTTCGCCTTCAGCTTCTTGATCATCCAGGTGGGGAGGAAGGCGCAGGAGATCACCAGAGCCGCGTAAAGGGTGGACAGTGCAGCCGTGCCATCCACTCTGATAGAACACAGAGGATTATTACAATTACATTCATGAGCAAGCGTCATGCAACATAATTAGGTAGGTAATTAGGTTTCGTCCAAGGAAGGAAGGGAATCTCTATTCCCTTGAATCAGAGCCTTCACTAACATCAAAGCACTCAAAGATCGCGCCATTACACGTTGATAGCAATGTCAGACTATATTAATAAATTGCTTCAGTAAATTTCAGTGAAGACGTGTTTACTAAAAACTGATAAACAATGCAGCCATCTCAAGAACTTCCTGATAATTAGAATACTGCACACACTCACAACCTCTCCTCGCCCTACCCTCACCCTCTTGTTGACAGACTTGATGCATTATGTGCAGCAGAAGAAGTACCTGTCAGGCCATGTCTGATATACTCACTAGTTGATGGAGAACCAGAGGTGGACCACGGAGTGGTACATGTGGCCATGTCTGATATACTCACTTGTTGATAGAGAACTAGAGGTGGGCCACGGAGTGGTACATGTGGCCATGTCTGATATACTCACTTGTTGATGGAGGACTGGAGGTTGGCCATGGAGTTGAAGCTAGTGAATAGAAACATGAAGGCGATGGAGATGATGACGACGTTCTTAAGGATGCGGATCTTCTCCAGCTGCTCATCTTTCGTCAGTTCTTTCGTCTTTCCCACTATTATTACTGACTCCACCGCCGGCGACTGACAACCCTCGGCCTCCGTGGCCTTAGTGACGGCGGCTGACGGAGGAAAGGCAAGGTCATATTGGGTCAAACTTCAGTTAAGGTTAAATTATTTATTTCACACTTAATACAAGGCTATCATAGGCTACAGCTTAGGTAAGGCTGTAAAGAGGTTACACACACACATAATGAAATATATTTTTTTCGTTAGGTTCAGAATGATTTTTACGAAATTATTGCATACACAAATTTTTACTTACCTTATTCGGCAAGAGGAGCGTTGCTATTTAAGCCAAAATCACAAGTTTTACCTATTCTGCACGAAATATATATATTTATTTTTTCTTAACATATCGGCCGATTCCCACCAAGGCAGGGTGGCCCGAAAAAGAAAAACTTTCATCATCATTCACTCCATCACTGTCTTGCCAGAGGGGTGCTTACACTACAGTTATAAAACTGTAGTGTAAGAGAGAGAGAGAGATCGTCCTCTTCTTTTACCTCTCTCTTTCCCTTTTTCCCATCTCACTGTCTCACTATGAGTGACGACAACACAAGCTTGACCATGTAGCCACCAGTCAGACCTGTTTGTTGTGGTGGTGGTGGATGACCTCGCTTGCTGCAGTTCACACCGTTAGTGACGCTAACGCTGCCACACTGCTTCTTGCCACACCAGCCACACTGCTTCTTCCCACACCAGCCATACTGCTTCTTGCCCCACCAGCCACACTGCTTCTTGCCCCACCAGCCACACTGCTTCTTGCCACACCTGCCACATCTGCCCCTTTCTCTGCCCACCAGCCACACTACTTCTTGCCCACCAGCCACATTACTTCTTGCCCCACCAGCCACACTACTTCTTGCCACACCAGCCACACTGCTTCTTGCCCCACCAGCCACACTACTTCTTGCCACACCAGCCACACTACTTCTTGCCCCACCAGCCACTCTACTTCTTGCCTCACCAGCCACACTACTTCTTGCCAATCAGCCACACTGCTTCTTGCCTCACCAGCCACACTACTTCTTGCCCCCACAGCCACACTACTTCCCCCGCCCCATCCTAGCCACACTACTTCTTGCCCAATCAGCCACACTACTTCTTGCCTCACCAGCCACACTACTTCTTGCCCCATCAGCCACACTACTTCTTGCCCCATCAGCCACACTATTCTTGCCACACCAACACTACTTCTTGCCAAGCCACCTACTTCCATGCCACACTACTTCTTGCCCACCACTATTCTGCCACAGCCACTATCTTGCCTCTTCAGCACACTACTTCTTGCCACACCAGCACACTACTTGCTCTTGCCACACTTCGCCACACTACTTCTTGCCCCCCACCATGACTTGTGTAATAAAAACATAAGAACATAAGAAAGAAGGAGCGCTGCAGCAGACCTACTGGCCCATGCGAGGCAGGTTCAAGTCACCTACTGGCCTAAGCCACTGGCCCAAGCCAGTAAAGAGAAAACATCCAGTGTGAGTGGAGTATGAACAAAAACGTTACAAGAAACCCATCCTGCATTACAAAGTACGCCAGGAAAACCATCCTGCTTGACATGTAAGTAAACATATCCATTTCCTCTACTCCAGATAAGTCGCAGTGAACGACTGTAGTTGAATAAACCGAAGAATGAACCTGCTGCGTGCCAGGACCACGGTTCGAGTCCTTGTCCATCCTCCTTAATTATACCTAGTTCTTATTCAGCATTTACACGTTATATGGATCTGAAAAACGGCACAGTGGATCTGTTTATGACAACGAATTAAAAAAAGTCACACGCGTGTGTCGTACCTGTGGAGTTGTCCTCAGCAACAAAGGCAGGATTGTCCTGACCCTCTGGCTGCTCCCCGTCTGCCATCTTGCCTCTGTCTCTGGGAAATAAACAGACATTGGAATGACTGGAAATAGTTCCATGTAGCGCTAATGACTAGAGAAATTATTTTAATATATTAAATATAATGATGATGGCGAAAAGAGAGAGAGAGAGAGAGAGAGAGAGAGAGAGAGAGAGAGAGAGAGAGAGAGAGAGAGAGAGAGAGAGAGAGAGAGAGAGAGAGAGAGAGACAGACAGACAGACAGACAGACAGAAAGAGAGACAGACGGAGTAATAGAGAGAGGTTGTTTAGGTAAATTCATATATACAGGTAAAGTACCTTAATATTATTATTATTAATCACGAATAAGGGTTAATCCAGGAAAGGTGAGGACATTTTCACTTCCATGGCTCATCCAGGCATCTTATTTGAGGGGCGGATAAGGTACGAATAAAATAGCGAGTCTACGCCTGGCAAAGACATTTCACACTTTCTACACAACACACACACACACACACACACACACACACACACACACACACGTACACACACACGATAAAGCTCTTGGAGCAAGGAGAGAGTGGACCTAGTAACGGCCAGCTACAAGGAGGGGCCAGGAGCTATGACTAGATCCCTGCAACCACAAACAGGTGAGTACACACACACATACAGCAACGATCAGTTTTGATACTGTCACACCAAAAATTTCTTATCATATTATCAGAAGTTCAAGTAATTTCCTACTAATCTTCATCCTCTTCACTATCAGTCAACTATGGCTAACTGCGAGTTCGTATTTTGATAAACATTTCTTAAAATTTCAGTGATATGAAGTGGCCTTGTATATCAATCTGTCACTGTCTCTGGAAAAGAATAAAAAACTTAGAAGGCAGACAAATGTTTTCAGTTTGAGGGAGCTTTGTTTTGCATAGACAAGCGAGGTGTACCAATGGTTCGTCAAGCTTATCTTCAGTACAAGAGACTATCTGGCATTCATCAGTCGCGTGTCTTTCTGAACCCCTCAGAATCTGATTGCTGGGATTCCCTGACTACCCCACGGCACTACTCTGACAGTCCCTGAACCCTTCACCGCCTATCGTTGGCATTCCTGACCAAATGCAAATTAGTTCCCTTTCCCTGACCTCGCTCCGGAACAGCAGAATCAAAACAAACAAGAGGAAAGTAAGTTCAGAGTTTGGAAAAATGAATTATGATGAAGTCAAGCAAAAATACGTAAATAAAATGACAAGAGCAGCAAGACCAGACATCACAGTCTAATGAAGTCAGGGATAAAATATTATAAATGATGTAATTATCTCAGGAGTACAGATAGTGAGGAAAGACAATTAATGGAAAATAATTAGTGGAATTTTAAGAAGTTTGAGTGAAAAGAAAAACTTGATTTTGTCGTGAAAGTCGGGAATAAAAAAAGAGCCTAGTTCAAGGTTCACCCAGAACTGTAGGAAAATCAAAAGAAGAGGTACTAGTGTGTTGAAAATCCTCTAGATGGAGAAGAGAGAAAAACAAGGACACGACGCAAGAGCCAAGAAAAAATGTACGAGAATAATAAAGGATTCAGAATAACAGTTTGAAGAGGAAATATATAAAAGGTAAAACTAAAAGTTTCTTCAAGGCCACTGAGTGTGCATAAGACAGTAAGAGATAAAGTAGAACTCATGAAGGATTACAAATGTGAAACTGTGCAGTAAATTTGAAGAAATATTCTCTAAGGAAGACAGAAACTCAGAAAATTAATTGATCTGTATATTTCGACCCCTTGAGGAGGACCTGAGTAGGGGTCGAAATATACAGATCAATTAATTTTCTGAGTTTCTGTCTCCATGTAAAGGTTATTAGTGAGCACTGACTAGTGTTCTTTAGTTATTCATTCTCTAAGGAAATCGAGGCACTCTACGAAAAATGAATGAAATGAAGATGACAACAAAGATTAATTAAGGGAAATCCCCACAACAACAAAAAAATGACAACCTGTAAAGAGAATTGAACACAACAAAATGTGGAAGCTGAAATCTATTGCAGTGAATGACAAGAAAATGTGCAGATGATTTGTGTATTCCTCTCGGAAAGTATTTACGAGCCACTGAATACCGATCAGCTTCCAGAAAGCTGGAAAACAATGAACATCATACTGATTGGCTTGGAAATACAATTAGAAGGAGAGTGATGGACTACCTGGAGAGGAATGGATTCGTGAATGGCCACCAACAATGGTTCAGAGATGGTAAATCTTGCTTCACGAACTTGCTTAATTAAATATTACAACAAAGCAATAGGGGCAAATGACTACTGGAATTCAACCTCAGCAAGGAGAAAGGGAGAGACGATCAGACACTAAACAGAGTCTGGTATGTAAAAACGGATGAAGGTCTCCAACAAGCAAAAGGATCAAGGGGAAAGCATGCTACCAAACATATCACAAAAAGCGCATATTCGAGACAGATTAATGAAACATCAGAATCGTAGATTATGCAACACGACAGTGGAACCTTCTCTTGAGAAAATACGTCCATAAGACGACCAGAAAAAAAGGTCCAGAGGTTTGCGACTAGAACAGCTTGCGAGTTAAGGGGAAAAAAAACTAAGGGAAATGAACTTGATCACCTTGAAGACAAGAAAAACAGACTTGACCTGATGTCAAAGAGACGACGGTCTCAGAGGCGTTCCCAGGATGGATAAAAACAAACTATTTTATAGGATAAGATCAGTGACGAGGGCATATAGAAGTAAATTAAACACGGAAAACGTATCATACAAATGTCAGGAAATACGTCTTTAGTTTCTAGATGTTTAAGTAGTGGAATGACCTGGATTAGGAACAGGTGAACTTATTGGACAGTTACAAATACCAGTATCTCAGGTTACTGGAAGGTCGGTAACTGTAGATTCGACTGAAAGTGAAGAAGTGATAGGGCTAAGAGCTGTGAATCGACCCCTGCAACCACAACTAGGTGATTACACACAGCTGTTGTTGTGCATGAAGGGGAACTCTCACTCAGATATTATTTGTGAGTCATGTAGGTGATAATTAGCGAGATGGTCTCAACACAAACCAGCCACTGGATGCTGCAATCTTAGGGATGCTGTGGATGCTGGAGGTGTTTCTTGATCTCAGCTTCTTACTCCATCAGCATTTCTATCTCTCTTTTCATCTTCATCTCTTCCTTCATCGTACTTTCTGCCTCTCCTGCAATCATTACATTCATTTCTGCCTCTCCCTTCATCATTAGCATTTCCGCCTGCTCTTCCACTCTCAGTATCATCTCTACCTGTCCTTCCATCATCATCTCTGTTCCTCCCACCAACATCACCGTCATCTTTACCTCTCCCTCCATCATCCTCTCTTCTATCGTTTTGTGTCACACTTGCTCCTCCTTTATTTTCCTTCCGTTTACATTGTTTAGTTCCTCCTTGCATATTTTATTCAATTATTTTCAACTATTTCCTTTAATATTCCATCCCCTTATTGCCCCTTCCAACATTCATTTTTTTAAAACACTTTGCTTTAACTTTTGTTCTTCTGTTCTATATTCCATTTAATGAGCCTTTTCTCCTACTTTTACTTCCTATTATAAAGCAAATACTTTTACCTCCTATAATAAAGCAAATACCTATTACCTCCTATTATAAGGCAAATACCTTTTAAAGGTTTACAAATCTTTGGGACTCTAACCTAAAAGGAATTCTTGAGCGTAAATATAATATCATTTTTGCCATTTTTCTCTGTCATCTTATTCACCCTTTTCTCTAAGACTTTTTATTTTTTAGTTCTTTACACCTTTCTCTTTATTCGCTTCCTCTCTTTCTTAGCTTCCTCTCTTCCTTCCTTACCTCCTTTCTTACCCTCTATTCCACATTTATCAATCTCCATCCCTTATTCAACTTTCTGATTGTTGAGAACATTGTCTTCGCGTCCAGCCTTTCCCCCAGTCATGTCTCCGCACCCAGCTACTCTTCCAGTCATGTCTCCGCACCCAGCTACTTCCCCAGTCATGTCTCCGCACCCAGTTACTCCCGCAGTCATGTCTCCGCACCCAGCTACTCCTCCAGTCATGTCTCCGCACCCAGCCATTCCCCCAGTCATGTCTCCGTGTCCAGCCACTCTGCCAGTTATGTCTCCGCGTACAGCCTCTCCCAGTCATGTCTCCACGTCCAGCCTCTCCCCCAGTCACGTCTCCACTTCCAGTCTCTCTCCCAGTCATGTCTCCACGTCCAGTCTCTCTCCCAGTCACGTTTCCACGTCCAGCCTCTCTCCAAGTCATGTCTCCGCGTCCAGCCTCTTCCCCAGTCACGTCTCCGCGTACAGCCTCTCCGTCAGTCATGTCTCCGCCTCTCCGTCACTCATGTCTCCGCACCCAGCCACTTCCTTCCCCTTCCCCAGTCTTCCACCCTCACTTTCCCTTCAACCCCAACAACTGTGTCCCATTCGCACTTTTCTACATCAACATTCCCCTCCCCCTTCCCCATCTTTACCTCGGCAGTCCCTTCTCACTTCCCCATCTCTATAGTTACCTCCCACCCAATCTCGTTATGGTTAGACCCAGGGCGCTGTCTGATCGCCTTCGATTCTATACTTTCGCTCTTGATTAAATAATTCATTTAGCAGATGTCAGGGGGCAGAATATATGACAAAATCGTAACACCTTTCAGTCGAGAGTGGAACGTAGATGATCCTGACGATGCTTGATCTCCCAAATCTCTTACCATCCCACCAGCTACACCAACACTCAACTACATCCTCACTACTACACCAACATAGCTACACTAACACTCCACTACATCGTCACTACCACACCAACATAGCTACATCAACACTCCACTACATCTAGTCTCCCCAACAACCTCACCTCCTCACCCCACACAGCAACATACCTGGAAGGGACGATAGTGCCACAAAAAAATGACCCAGAAAGAGTGTGTTCTTATCACCGACTTGCTGAATGGTGTTATCAATCCCGGGATTTGCTTTTTTTTCATGGAGTTCATGATTTTTTTTAGTGTTCTGCTTTTTCCTGTAATCAGTACAAGTGACCTCAGATACTGCGACGCAGCAGGGGGATCACCTGCTGTCACCTGCTTGTATGCTGGGGAAGAAAGAGGGGGTAAAGGGAGGGAAGGGGGGATTGGGTGTAAAAACTTAATGCCTAGGTTCCAAAAAGTCTTGTAATATCACTGTCAAGCTACAGTACATAAAATATATTAATCACAGTAGGAATTAGTCTGGTCTAGTTCACTATCTCCGAGGCTTAACTCCCAGACTGCTTAAAATATTTACTCCCAGAAATATCAAATATTAACCTACAACACTTATTCTGTATTAACCTACATCCAGCGAGCACTAACTCTGTGTTCGCTTATAACACTTGATAAATGTTTTTAGTGAGTAAATAAGTCACTTACGTTCTAAAGATTTGTAAGCTAATTTACGATTAAAAATATAGAACAGCTGTAAATCCACTTGATGAGAAGAAGATATCAAGTTATATGATTAGATGAACTCGTTACTGGTTTAATAACAAATAATGGTGTGTTGATGTACATCATCTTGTTCGCTGAGATAATATAATGTATGTCTTAACTTGAATCAAAACAGCACTGCAGCACAGTGTATATACCGAGTGAATGTTACTAGGACACAGCATGCGGTTTATATAGTATTTTATTGAGAAGACCTTTCCCCACCAAGGACTTTATTAAATCTTGTATTAATGTTGGCAGAATTACCGACAATATGTTAGGTAAAAGAACACAAGCGCAACTGATGTGACATTTTATTGTGGCAACGTTTCGCTCTCCAGGAGCTTGATAAAGCTGCTGGAGAGCGAAACGTTGCCACAATAAAATGTCACATTAGTTGCACTTGTGTCCTTTTACCTAACTTATTAAATTTTAATGAAATTTAAAGACCCTGGAGGATGAGACATGTCAGATAAATAATATGAGCCAAATATTGTTTCTTTTTAACTTACTTCTCGGTATATACACTGAAAGTATATTTTATTCACTATTTTAGAGATTAAAATAGTGACTAAAATATACTTTTAGTGTATATACCCATTATGGTTATATATACAGGTGATAGGTAACCTTAATGGCCCTCGTGCAGTCGACACGCTTTATATATATATATATATATATATATATATATATATATATATATATATATATATATATAAACAAATAATGTAACTTTCTAATTCGCTGCATTAGTTAGTACCAATCAGTATTCAGCTTGGCGACAAATCTATAAATTATATAGTTGGTACGTAACCTTGGCAACATCTCACTGTGCAAGGTGCATCACTGGTATCCAGGCAGTCTGCCAGAGATATATCATTCTTAAGGAAACGATAAACCCGCAAGAGGTCAGACAATGCCTGGGAAACGGGAGCAAATCAGGTCTGATCGGAGGAAGAAAAGGATGAATTGGGCTCCATTTAGAAGCCTATATCAGGTTCTATTTTAGTAGGATATGCGCAGCCGAGCCTAGTTCGTGGGAGACCAGCGTGCCCAGAATATCTCGCTGCTTGCCCTTGGCCTGCTAGATGCCTGGAGAGTGTACTCGGTACACAATAACAGAGTACCTCAACATATTTGTTATTGGCATGTTCATGAACTTGACCGACTTTATTGTCATATTTACTGAATATATACGTATGTATGTAAGTATGCATGTATGTATAATTTTCTTGCTCGTTATGAGGTCGACTGGTTGAATAAGCGTCCTGCAGAATTTAAACCATTGTTATCGACGTTACTTTGACGATACCTTTCTAATATTTAAGACACGTGACCATGTGCCGTTATTCTTGCAATAGCTAAATTTAAAGCACGCTAATATTGAGTTTTCATCTTAAGAAGAAACAAGCGGAACATTGCCTTTTCTTGACACTCTTGTGAGTCATAGTGATGACAACTTTAGCACATGGGTGGCTTAGCTACAAAATTCTCTTCGTCTGTACCTAAAAAAACACATGGTTATAACTAGGACCAAAATTGTTAAAGGGGTGGACCGATAAGCCAGCGGAAGGCCTCGGTCAGATGACCAAAAGCTCCAACGGCGGGTCATCATCTGACTAAGACCCGCTTCAGGAAACGCTTGTCCTGTTGGGTAGTGGAGAGGAAGTAGGACGAGGGAAGGGGTGGTGGAGGGGCAGGGCGAAGAGGAAGGGGGTAGAGGGCTCGATACGGCGTACGCTCTCAGTGTCCCTATAAACAACAACAACGACCAAATGAGCATAAATACCTACCAGTCGTGTCTAGTTATTAAGACACTATACACCGTGTGCACCAATATGGAACCCACACCTGGTCAAGCACATCAAGAGATTAGAGAAAGTTCAAAGGTTTGCAACAAGACTAGTCTCAGAACTAAGGGATATGTCCTACGAGGAGAGGTTAAGGAAAATCAAATAGAAATGTTAGACCTAAGTCATGTGTTCAAATATCCTTTATGTAATATATTGTGTTTGAATATTTTAGCTATAGAAGAAGAAATCTGGAAGATTGGTGGAAGAGCGCATTCTATTTACAGCCGAAGGACCCGGGTGTATTCCTGTGCTGATATAAACCTATCTACCTACTTCCCTCCCTTGCTACCTACCTATCTACCTACTTCCCTCCCTTGCTACCTACCTATCTACCTACTTCCCTCCCACTGTTCACCTAGCAGTAAATAGGTAGCCGTGTCTTAGCCGACACAGGTACCAGGTCTGTGCACTGAAGCGAACTTACGTTAAAACACAACTTATAACCTGTAAGTTCCAATAGCTTAGAAATTATTTATAATTGGCGAAAATATTAAATACGCTACTTGTACGCAATTACGAAGCTATGTATGCATGCTAGCAAGCACGTGTAAACATACTCGTATACAGTGTGTGTGTACGTTCATACGTGTTCATCCCACAGGTGAGACTACGCGCAGAGGTTATTGGAGTTAAACATAAGGAGGAAAAAATTGTGTGATAAGACAGGTGCTCTTATCTGTAAGCTTAATTAAAACTCCATGTACCGTTCACCTTTGTGTGTGTGTGTGTGTGTGTGTGTGTGTGTGTGTGTGTGTGTGTGTGTGTGTGTGTGTGTGTATCAGAGTTTGGGAGGGGGATAGTATAGGCAACAATTTAAGTGTATAGGAAAATCTACTGTTATTACTTACATATCATAGTTAATACAACTATCATACTGAGTCACAAAGCTACATTGAAAGTATCACAGGTGAAGATCTACCTACCTATCTACCTACCTATCTACCTATCTACTGATAGATTTCATTACTGCATGTACGATACTCATCATGTGTGGCGGAATATGACAGGGTAACAACTTTCGTTTCTTCTTACCTACCTACCTACCTACTTACTTACCTATCTACCTATCTACCTACCTATCTACTTACCTACCAACCTCCCTCCCTATCTACCTACCTACCTACCCACCCACCTAAATACCTACCTACCGACCCACCTACCTACCTACCTACCTATCTACTTACCTACCCGCCTCTCTCCCTATCTACTTACCTACCAACCCACTCACTTTCCTACTTACCTACCCGCCTCCCTCCCTACTTAACTACCTATCAAACTACATACCTACACACCAGCCTACCTACCTACCTACCTACCTCCTTATCTCCCTCTCCATCCCCCCTTTCTTCTCTCCTCCGCCATCATCCCTTTCACTTTCTCCCACATTTTCCCTCCTGCTTCAAGGTGAGGGAAATCCCCGTAATAGCAGACAAATTTTCCTATTGTTAAACGTTCGTGAATTCGCTTCCATGGGGAGACAAAATCCTCCCCTCACCAGGGGAGACAAAAGTCTTTTCCTCGCCAGTGCGTCCAACATCCTCCCTTTAATGCATCCTTCCTCTCCTTTCCTCATCTTTTCCTCTCCTCTCCTTACTCTTCCACTTTGCCCTTCTACCTCTTGACTATTTCCTCTCCATTTCCAGTTCGCTTCCTCCCATCACTCTTCCTTATGACAACAATGAACAGCTGATCATCACATAACTTTCACTGTTTAACCTCCTCTTTTACCCCTCCCACCAGTTTCCCCTCTCCTGCCTCCCTTCACCTTCCTCCTCCCTCCCTCCGTCCTCCTTTTCCTCTTCTCTCCCTCCGTTTACTTTCCTCCATCATCATTTTTGAAGCTGCAGTGGCTAGTGAACTCACGGCTGAATGTTTAACGACATCATTATCGTCTTATTGAAGTCTTCCAGCTCACCTGAGGAATGAGTCATTTGGGCAACATTTAGGAATCTTTATAGAGGGACCGTTTCTCCAGCCACTGGCTTCCTCAGTCCAATACAGAGATGAACGGTGGAAGGTGAGGAAGAGTTTGTGGTGGTCGGTCATTTTCCTAAATTATTTATATCACTTCCAGCTCAGACTGACAGATTCCGTTATTCCAGGATGGAAACTCGTCCTGTGATGGAATATGACGGGGCGATAGTTTCCGTTTCTTCCAACTACGTAACTCACAGAGTAAGGTAGTTGTGCGGTGCCTATGTTCCCAGTTTTATTTATTAAATACGCTTCTAACATATACTGCACATGTATAGTGGATTGTAGGACAATGGTTGACCATCAGAGTGCACTATTGTCTAACTTTACTGCAGACACAAGATTATTAATTTTAATTTTTAATTCGTGAAGCACTAATTCTGTGCGCAGAGTCGTGGAGACTCGATCCTCCTCCCGTTAACTGCAGCCGGGTCAGAAACTACTGGGCTCTATATAGTTAACGAGAGGAAGGAATAAATTACAAGAACGCAAAATTGGAGGAACTCTACAGTAGACCTACTGGTAGAACTATTGCTGGGTCCTACTGGTAGGTCCTACTGGTAGTCCCTACTGGTAGGTCCTACTGGTAGGTCCAACTCACACCCAACCACTCACATTTATGCAACTAAAGCAACTCAAAGTATTTTTTATAATCGTTGAAGCTACTTGGCATTGTGTCTCACTTACCTCTGCCACATTTGTATGGCCGAGGGGTCTGTGTGTGTGTATATACGTATATATATATATATGTATATATATATATATATATATATATATATATATATATATATATATATATATATATATATATATATTTGTCATCAAGGGCACATCAACAATTTTTTTTTTTTTAACAAATCTCGTGTGTGCGACTGAGTGGTTATTACATGAACAAGACCTGAGTCAGATGATTTTTCCTGATGAATTGAGTCATCAACCTACGTCAGCTCATACACACGAAGACAATGTCAACACATGATTGCCTTATGCTGCATGTGTATCTTTTATCTATCCTGTAAGTATAATTTTATATCATATTCCACCAGACTGGATAGAGGTCTTCCCGTACTGATTAGAAACGCTGATTGAGAATCGCTGTCTCTCAAAGGACACATTTTATATGTATGGTGTCAGTCACGCCTTTTGTGTATCCACGTGTACTTGCACTACCTTCCCTAGGATGGTGGGTTTAGCGCTTAGTTTTGATAATAATAATAATAATAATAATAATAATAATAATAATAATAATATAATAATAATAATAATAATAAAAATAATAATAAAAAAAAATAATAATAATAATAATCATGGTGGAAAAGGAGATAAGAATGAAGTGTAATGCGATCCTTTATTGATAACGTATCGCACACATCGGGCTTTATTAAGTCACAAACAAATCAACCTGGAGAGTGACTATTGTTTTATTCTTTAAGAGACAGAACAAGTGTCTCCTGACACGTGTCTTAATCATATAGACGACCTGGAGAGACAACGAGCTCACGATATAATCTTGACTTATATTAACAAGAAAGGTACTGTATGGAAAAATCTCTCATGGCTTGCATTTCAGAGAAATCTTAGGCCTTATTAAAATTAGAGAACCGACAAGTGGATAAATGAAATACTTGTAAAATACTTGGGTTTCGTTATTGTGGAAACGTTGGATTGATAAAGTCCTGGATGACGAAACGTTAACACAGTGAAGATAGTGAAATATTGTACAAGTATTTTACTCAAGGATGACCTTAAATGATGGGAAAGAAAAATGATACGATGGTCCTCTTGCTAGAACAGTGTTCAGTTTACTATTGACTAGCAGTGTAGACTTCCTTCACAACATTGTTGACTAGCAGTGTAGACTTCCTTCACAACATTGTTGACTAGCAGTGTAGACTTCCTTCACAACATTGTTGACTAGCAGTGTAGACTTCCTTCACAACATTATTGACTAGCAGTGTAGACTTCCTTCACAACATAGTTGACTAGCAGTGTAGACTTCCTTCACAACATAGTTGACTAGCAGTGTAGACTTACTTCACAACATAGTTGACTAGCAGTGTAGACTTCTTCACAACATAGTTGACTAGCAGTGTAGACTTCCTTCACAACATAGTTGACTAGCAGTGTAGACTTCCTTCACAACATAGTTGACTAGCAGTGTAGACTTCCTTCACAACATAGTTGACTAGAAGTGTAGACTTCCTTCACAACATAGTTGACTAGCAGTGTAGACTTCCTTCACAACATAGTTGACTAGCAGTGTAGACTTCCTTCACAACATAGTTGACTAGCAGTGTAGACTTACTTCACAACATAGTTGACTAGCAGTGTAGACTTCCTTCACAACATAGTTGACTAGCAGTGTAGACTTCCTTCACAACATAGTTGACTAGCAGTGTAGACTTCCTTCACAACATAGTTGACTAGCAGTGCAGAAGACTTTCCTCTCGATACTATCCAAAGAAAATCCATAAAAGCCAAGCAGTGTGACTCATTTCCGTAAGGGTCCCCATCCCTATGACGTAAGAAGCCTTAGCCATACGTCTTACACCCGCTAGGAGATCAAACCCTGGTCGTTCAGGTTATGAGCTGAACGCTCGACTTGCATTAAACCGGTGGAGGATATTCCAGTAGCGGAACACTGAGAGTCACCACAAGAATAATATAAAAAGAGGACATAGAATAACAGACACGGAGGGAGGGAAGACAAGAGACTCGGGGACAGAAGTTGGAGAGAGAGAGAGAGGGAAGGAGAGAAGAGACAGTGAATGTGAGAGGAAGAGAAGGACATAGGTCAAGGAAGGGGGTCAGTGGATGTATTTATGTTGTAGGCACACAGACACTACTGCTGGAAAGAGAGTTTTTTTTCATTATTAGCAAAATTAGATACATCGGCAATGTGCTGCTGCTACCTTATTCCATCTGGTTACATAGAAGGAAGAAAAGAGGAGGGGGGGGGGGTTGAGGAGAAAGAGAGGAAGGAAAGGAGGAGGAGAAGGAGAGAAGGAGAGGAGATGCTTATCGTTCATATCTTCTTTCATAATTAATTAGGCACAAACTTTTAAAAAAAAAATTGTACTATATAAGGGACTCCTGTCTCAACGTTGACATAATTCTTCCTAGACCGAGACTCGAAGCCACAAATTTAACTGATAGAATAAAAAAAGTCACACTACTGAGCTGGAACAGTTCACCGAAACCCCGCACTTATGAGAACCTTTATGATGACGTTTCAATACATCCTTAACTATTGTCAAGTCACACTGAAGCCACTTGTGTAACCTGACAATGGACCGGGATAGACCGAAACGTCGCCACAAGGTTTCTCACCTAAGCGCGAAGCCTGGTGAATAATTACACGAGTGGAAATACCATCCAAAAATTAGCACAAGTCACAGAGCAAGCCGCATAGAACACGGAAAGACTCTCAAATCGCTCAACAAACCAAACAAACCTATTAGATATGCCTCCCAGAAGGCCAATAAACTTACAATAAAAAAATAATTGATATCGGACTGTTATTTAATTTTTCCTAGTTATTCCCCCGATGGACCACTTAACAGAGGAGGCGAGGTCATAGTATCACACGTGGCAATCTGCATAACCTCTGTTGAAGGGCGTGTAGCTGACGAGAATAATAACAAAGACACAAGCAAAGGTTACAGATGAGAGGAACATTCTGCCAAGTATAATAACTGAAGGTAACACCTCAAGCACCTTCAGAAAATATAGTTTAGACAAATATATCAGTGACAAGGGCTGGATTTGAGATGGAAGTTAATGAGAAAGGTGTGCAAAATTTTGGTAATTTTCTTAGCGAAACGTTTTGCCCGCTCAGTAGGCTTCTTCAGTCGAAATAAAGAGGAGACAGCAGAAGTCGTGGACATGTAGATATGAGGTAATCGGTCCCTCAGTTTCGAAGTATTTAGCTCCATTGCTTCATAGTTTCAAAGCTATAAACTTTTGAAGATTTTGAAGACTGAGGGCCTGATCACCTCATTCCTACATCTCCACGACTTCTGCTGCCTCCTCTGCATTTCGACTGAAGAAGCCTACTAAGTAGGCGATACGTCTCGCCGATAAAGATACCAAGCTGTTACACATCCACTTGGCAGAAATGTATACCATTAATGTATCTGAGAAAGACGTGCCTAGCATGGGACAGTCACCCTACTGCAGTGTCCCCCATTCTTTGATTCTTATGTAGCAGAACAAAACTTTATTGAGACAACGTTTCGCTCTAAGGAGCAACACGTTGTGCCAAGAAAAGCTTGTTCTGATACGTGGTTCGTTGTCTTCACTGCATAAGTTTCCCTGACTTCCACATAATCTTAACAATATCACATAGATGTCAGTGTGTACAGGCCACGAGCAAGTCTGTAATACTACTCAAGCGCCTATATAATCCACTTGTCAAATAACGCCTATATAATCCACCTGTCAAACAACACTTATATAATCCACCTGTCAAACAACACTTATATAATCCACTTGTCAAACAACACTTATATAATCCACCTGACACACAATACTCATAAAACAAGTTACACAACATAAACCACCTTGGAAGCAACAAGACACACTCAAAAACACAATCAAACACAAACTCAAACACACTCACACACTCAAACATACTCTCGTACACACACACACATGCAGTCAAATTCACTCAAACATGCTCAGACACACTTAAAAACACATTCAAACACGCAATCAACCTAATAAAAAAACACTTTCAAACACGAACTCAAAGTAATCACTCAGACACGCTCAAATAAGTTCTCAGTCTAGACAATAGGCGACTAAGGAAGAGCAAAGGAATCTGTGCTAAGGAGCCAGATTCAAAGTGCCCGAGTTAGGGAACCAGATAAAAGTAGTCAAAGCCAGGGAGCTTTAACAACAGAGCCAGGGACCAAGGAACCACAGCCAAGGAGCAATAATACACTTCAGTGGGACGAGGGACGTGCTACTAGTCAGAGAGAAGCAAGACTCCCAGCCATGCACTGCAGTGGGTCGAGGGACGTGCTACTAGTCAGACAACAGTGGCAGTCCCTGCCGGAGCCTCGTCACATCCGCTGTCATTAACTGTAATTCCCGACATTCCCTCCTGTAAACAGCATCTCTTTTCCTCTAAGCGTGTTAGATTCGATCATCATTTTTGCAGCTGAGACAATCGTGATATATAAAAATCGATCCTCGCTATGAACCCTTTCGACCCATTCTATAATTGTCCCACAAAGGATGTTTCTATCGCACGTGGGCTATTGCAAACTCTATGAAGCCTCCCGAATTTTGTGGGTTAATTATGAACAGCTCCATCAAAGGTAGTTTGACTTTATGTATTGCCCTTGCAACCCTCAGATCTGGCCTTGAACTTTGATCTCTACTTATTAAATGACATTCACTCTGTCACAGCTGCGTTTCCCCGATAAAGGTTAATTTATACATGTGTGTAATTTTTCACTTGGTACAGCACACATGTACACACAGCCAATAGCGTCTGCCAGATATGCTTTGTAAGACTGTGGGATCTTCCATGTTGTAAGAAACAACAAATATAAAGCTCCCTGAATCCCAATGAAATATTGCTGGTGGTGGAGGTTCACTTTATTAACGTTCTCATGTTCACCACTGAACATGAGAACCTTAAGAAAGTGAAAAATCAGCAGCAAATTACTTTCTAACATTTATTCTACCTTGACACTCCCCTTCCATTACCACCTTTCTCATTCTACTCTCTCACATATCCTTCACCCTGACACTCCCCTTCCATTACCACTTCTCTCACTCTACTCTCACATATCTTTCACCCCTGATACCCTTCCCCCTTTCTCCATAATATTTTGAGGAACAAAATATTATGGAAAGATGAATTATTAGTATTGTCCTGGAAATTATTGTCAGATAAATGGTATTAATTTAGGATGAATGGAAGATGAGTTAGAGGTGAATGGGAAAATAATGGTGGATGAAAGTTAGACGAATGAGATGAATTTCGGAATGAATACGAATAAAGCTGGAAATGAAAGGAATGAGTGAGATGAAGGAAGATGAAGGAACAACGTTATGAAAATAAGAAATTACAATCAGGTAAAATACTTTCTAGCTTAAATAGAAGTACGACCATTTAGAAGATTTATGAGCAATTATTTCCCTTTCCTCCTACGGTGAAGACAATGTATCCGAAGTGTTAGTTGAGTTCTTTACAATCTCCGGATAAGCACAACAGTCTGGGGACATTCTCGAAAACATGCGTGACCATGTAATTTTTTATTACATTTACAATAAAGCCCAAATGTAAAGCTATAACAAAAAGAGCCGACTGAAGTATTTTAAAATCATTCATTTTCTTTATGAAAAATACGTGGGGAATTCAGAGTAAATGGACAACCGCAAACTGCCAGTGAATCTGTCCACCCGGAGAGAAGACCCAAACTACAACCTTAGGGACACCACAGTTGTCCACACACACACACACTTAGATCATTGTTTATGAGGTTAAGCTCCTGCCTGAAAGCTGAGAGTTGCCCAAGGATAATACTAGACTGCTCAGTTTAGACAGGAAGCTGAGCAACAGGACTTCCTTGGATAAGAGTGATTATGTATTTTGTGGTCCGGTTGGTGTTACGAATGTTGATGAGGTATCAGAGTCTGTACTTAATGACAATAAGCTTCATTAGATGTAACTCTTGATATTATACCGCCCCTGTAAAACCCAAATGACTAAAACAGAGAGTGAGTTAAGTCATATTCTTATTTACTGAAGGCTATATATATATATATATATATATATATTGTTCATTGTTCTGTTCTCACGGGGCTGGCTATGGTGACTCAGGATCGAATTCCATCCAGGAGACGGTCACCGCCGCCAGCTGGGGTTAGGGCCTCAACAAATATACATATTAGCTATTTTTCTTTCTTACATTACCAATCAGTGGCTCATTTGCACAGGAAAAATATTTTATTTTTTTGCCCATACAACGTCGCATCCAGTCTGAAGATTCGCCTGATCCTCACCATATTTACGCCCATAAACAACAATGTGATTTTTTTGTAATTAAAGAGAAAGTCTACTCTATTCTTCAAGGAATGCAGTGTTTCTCAAAGCCGACAATCCCCATCTTCCTCAACAAGGAATGCAGTGTTCCTAAGCCTCCAACAACCCTTTTCCTCCCTTCAAGGTAACAGTTACAATACTTGCCCACCCCTTACAAAGTCAATGACACCCTTGAAATTATGCTACTGTGCCGTAGATACTTGCAAGGAGACAAACAATAAACCAGTATCGCTTCCCAACGCGGCCCAATAAGCTTAAATATTATATAACCTAGAGTATGCCCTGCCGTTGACACATTGCTAACAGCTGAACTTCGATTTAGAAAGGAAATTTCAAGGACGTTTCGGTCTGTTCTGGGCCATTATCACTAACCAAAACCTCGTCTAAAGTTTTCTTTTCAGCTTATGGGATGGATGTTAATTGTTCTAGTCATGGTATGTGATTCATTCTCCTTTGACACGTTGCGTTACACCCACGAGTCTATCATATACTTCCTCATAACAAGTTATTATTATTATTATTATTACTGTTGATGACAAGAGATTCCAGCAAGTATGTGATCCGTTATACCTTAAGTGGGGAGGTACGTTACATGTGGTTTTGAACACTGTTTCTTCATCTACGTGGGGCGAAACGTAGCACCCATTTAAAAAGCTTCCCTGCAGAGAATGTCTTCCTGCCACGTTTCTGTATTTAAACCTTATTTCCGCGAAAGGTTCTTGTGTTTAAGGTAAGTAATGGATGAGGTGTGTCACGAGCCTGGCAAGACAGGTTCATAAGGTTGCATCGCTGTCAGCGTTCCCTTGATCAAGGACCCACCAGGAGGTTGCTGGCTGCTTGCCAGGGCTCACCACCAGGCGCTAACCCTCGGTGCAGGGAAATTATATGCACACCCACGGCTGCGTCCCACGTTAGTAAATAATGATACGTTGTGGACTTCAGGTAAGGGCGAGGGGCAGCTTTCTGATTCCACTTACGTCCTCTTAAAATCAGTTATCAGACTGGAGAGGAAATTTCAGACGACCTTCGGGACTCTCTTAACCATTTTTTTTTGTGTCTGAACTAATTAAATAGTGGAATAGAGTTTTAAAATATACGTACAGTAATAGTGATAATAGCTGAATTTGTTTCAGCAAAAACATGAATTTCAAAATCATCGAAAGTTTTGTAATAAATGACCTCTGTATGATACAGAGGTCATACTCGTTTCGATCCTTTCTCACTGGACCAATTAAATACATAAACACACACACACACTTAGTGGTGACCAGTGAAGAGGCGGGGCCAGGAGCTATGACTCGGTCCCTGCAACCACAATTAGGTGAGTACACACACATACACACACACCACCACCAACAACAACAACACAGAACACACACTGCACACAACAGGCCAAGTGTCTATCGACAAGTGCTTTTGGCAAACAGTAACTACGACTAATACTAATACTACCTTTACTATTACTATTATTACTACTACTACTACTATTACTATTATTATTGCTACTACTACTACTACTACACAAACACACAAAGTTTATATGGTGGTTGGAGCCAACACACTAAGAAGCCCACCCATTGCAAGGCAGTTTTCCTGTATTTAGAAAATCAGGAAAATAAATTCCACGTTTTAATTGAACATGTTGATACCAAAGAATGAACAAGACAAAAACTGGTCACGAATAATCACCATGATGGTGAAAGTTGAACATGGTGAGAGAGTAAGACCTGTTACCTATAAAAATTTTAACACACACACACACACACACACACACACACACACATACACACACACACACACACACACACACACACAGAGGACTGCCCTATGAAGAAAGGTTGAGGGAAATAGGACTAACAACACTGGAGGACAGAAGGGTTAGAGGAGACAGGATAACGACTTACAAAATACTGAGGGGAATTGACAAGGTAGATAGTGACAGGATGTTCCAGAGAGGGAACACAGAAACAAGGGGACACAACTGGAAGCTGAAGACTCAGATGAGTCAAAGGGATGTTAGGAAGCACTTCTTCAGCCATAGAGTAGTTAGGAAGTGGAATAGTCTAGCGAACGATATAGTGGAGGCGGGAACCATACATAGTTTTAAGACAATGTATGATAAAGCTCATGGAGTAGGGAGAGCAGAGACCCAGTAGCGGACAGCGAAGAGGCGGGGCCAGGAGCTGAGTCTCGACCCCTGCAACCACAATTAGGTGAGTACAATTAGGTGAGTACACACACACACACACAGTGAAAGTCAGCGTCACTGGTCTCTGTTACAAAGAGTCAATTAGAAAGTATTTCTTGATCTGACTGCTGCCTACGCTGCCTCCAAGTTTCCTGTTTGTTCACTAAGCATTATTATTATTATTATTATTATTATTATTATTATTATTATTATTATTATTATTATTATTATTATTATTATTATTATTATCTTTATGATTATTCTACTATCGCTATTTTTATTTTCTTCTTCTTCTTCTTCTTCTTCTTCTTCTTATTATTATTATTATTATTATTATTATTATTATTATTATTATTATTAATGGTAGTAGTAGTAGAAGTAGTTGAGCCTTGATGTTAGGAAGGGATACTATTCCAAGGAACTGGAGCTAGTTTCCCCTTCCTTGGATCAAACCTGACATTTTCCCATTCACCAAGTACAGCATTACCTATACGGATTAAGTGTTTCAAAGAAATGTAATAATATTAATAATAATAACAACAATAACAATAATAATGATAATAAAAATGATAATAATAATAATAATAATAATAATAATAATAATAATAATAATAATAATTATTATTATTATTATTATTATTATTATTATTATTATTATTATTATTATTATTATTATAATAAATTACAAAATAAATACATAAATAATTACTTAACACAGCAGATGACCAAAAACACTGCTGAACACTGCAAAACACTGCTAAACATTGCTGAACACTACAAAACACTGTAAAACATTGCTGAACACTGCAAAACACTGTAAAACACTGCTGAACACTGCAAAACACTGCTGAACACTGCAAAACACTGTTAAACACTGCTGAACACTACAAAACACTGCTAAACATTGCTGAGCACTGCAAAACATTGCTGAACACTGCAAAACACTGCTAAACGTTGCTGAACACTGCAAAACACTGCTGAACACTGTAAAACATTGTTGAACACTGCAAAACACTGCTAAACATTGCTGAACACTGCAAAACACAGCTGAACACTGCAAAACACAGCTGAAAACTGCAAAACATTGCTGAACACTGCAAAACACTGCTGAACACCGAAGAGCACTGCTTAACACTGCACATAACCATAAAACACTCTTAAACACTTCTGAACAATTCAGAACACTGCAGAACACCACTAAATACTGCAGAACACTGCTCAACATTGCTGAAGACCGCAAAACACTGCAGAACACTGCTAAACACTAGAGAGTACTACCGAACACCACAGAACACTTCTTTTAACAGTGTAGTGAGAGGGTGTATTGCAAGGTGTTCATACCTACGATAATTCTTAACATTCTTTCACATTAACCGGTCTTCAATAAGTTACTAAATACTCGGTTGAACGCCAACATATTATCGTCCCACTCAATATTGTTTTAAATGGTACTCCGTTGTGTGTTTCTGCGCCTACAATTGTGGTGGTGATTGTAGTGCCAAGGAAGGTTTCTTGCAAAACAATTACATCGTTGCTAGTTACCTAGAGAACACTCACACCTCGAGATAAGGCTACATATACACCAGCCAAGTCTACACTTACAACCGTGTCTAGCACTGACACTTACACCACAGTCAAGTATCTACACTTACACCACAGTCTAGTATCCACACTTACACCAGAGGCTAGTATCCACACTTACATTCTAGCCAACTAAAACTAATTTAATGTGTTTTATTCACGGAGGGAATTAAACTCTGTGAGATCATCGAGCCCTGGAATTTTGTCGAAATAGAAACCATCCTCTCTAATTAAAAGAGAAAAATACTGCATGCACTCTTCGTCAGCGGGCTGGTTGGACGATGACTCAAAGAATACTCTACGGGATCTTCCCCACTACTTAACGGTGACAGAGCCTCAGGGGGCTGGGAGAAGAGAGGAAAAAAGAGGACCCTTTCAAAAGCTATATAATCGCTCACTATGATACTCTTACGATAATGTTTAGTCAGAAGAGTTATCATACCTTCTTACGAGAAATGTTAGTTATGTTCCAGGATGCTTTCAGGAGCAATATTTAGTATCATAAAAAGAATTCTTGTAACAATCCAACGAGAGTATCTTTATCTTTCACATAAACTGCGACGCAGCAATATGTCGAGCACAGTTACTGAGCACAATGACACGCCTCACACCTCACTGACTCCCAGAAAAAGTCGTAACATACATGTTTATTTCCTTACTCGACGGATATCTTGGGAAGTACGTGCGTGCATGCGGGAGCGATCCACAGATAGCCAAGTCTCAGAACGATAGATAGATCACTAGTGTTACTTAGGTGAACACAGCGATCCACGGCCACCTTCCTTTCTCTTTTCCGCACCTGAAGTCCGCTACTCGGGCTGCCGAGTACCAGCTATTCTCGGCTTGGACTCTTATTTCTATTACAAAACAGAGCGTTGACTAAGCAACAATTTAAGCTTCTTCGTTGTTTCTTTATATAAACTCTCTGAGAAAAATGTAAATAACCCAGACGAACAGAGAATTTGATAGACGTGGAGATTTAGTCAACAAGTGCGAAGCGTCAACTCTGCTACAACGTGTTCTTGTGGGAGTCAGCCAATCAAACCCAAGTATGAAGGTGGCACCAACCTCGTTTTGAAGGTCACCTACTGGCACTGGGAGGAGGGGCACTGGGAAGAGAGAGGAGGGCCAGGTAAGGGCACTGGGAGGAGAGGATAAAAAAGTTTGGTGAAGGGGGTGTTGTCGGCCTACGAAAAGGGTCAAATAGGTAACCTATCTCAACTGGATCAGATTTTCCAAGTTACTACACAAAAGTGTATATTGAGTTCAATATATTAGGTCAGTGCCAAGAGTAAACAGTGTGATGACCTTCGCCCAATAAAAGTAGAGAATGCTTGACCTGATAACACGTAGGTCATGCAGCTGGACCTACTACCTCCTAGCATGACCCCTCACCTTTCTTACCTTCAACTATGATATTCAGGACAGCAATATATATTGAGTGTGTGTGTGGCTACAGTAATTTGTTCGTCATATATTATTTTTCATATTTACAATGGTTGTGCCATTTACAACCTCCTCCTTTAAATCAGTTCATTTCTCAAAGAATATCTATGAAAAAAACATTGCGGTTAATAAAGGTACTTATTGTATGGGATAAATTTTGTGGTTAATAAGGGTAATCACCTTGTGGTTAATTGTAGTTAATAAAGATATTCCCCATATGGAAGAAACTTTGTGGATAATAAAGATATCAACTGCATCCAAATGTTTTTTACTCCACCATGTATATGTTGTTGTTGTTTGTTATCGTCTGATCATATCACATCCTAACACAAACAAAGACACGTGGGAAAAATGAGAGGTTTTCATGTTTCACCTCGCCCGGAGGCTGGTTTATACAGTTCTGTATTTGTCTTTTATTGAAGTGTCTTTGTGCAGGTTCCTTTGTGCTACCGACCAGCGTCCGTGTGGGCTAGTTTGTTGACCACCCCGACCAGCGTCCGTGTGGGCTAGTTTGTTGACCACCCCGACCAGTGTCCGTGTGGGCTAGTTTGTTGACCACCCCGACCAGCGTCCGTGTGGGCTAGTTTGTTGACCACCGACCAGCCCACACGGAAGGGGAAGGGGTAAGAGGGGAATGTGGGAAGGTGCCTCGGCAGTGGGGGGGGGGAGGGGAGTTTCATAAACCGGTGAAGGGTTCTTGATCCAAGGATTCGGAGCTACCCTTCCCTTCCATGGCTTGAACTTGTTTATGTCTCAGTTCCCAGGCGCCGTATGACTCAAATAATAATAATAATAATAATAATAATAATAATAATAATAATAATAATAATAATAATAATAATAATAATACAGGTTCGTTTTAGTGCTTCGATAATAGATCTGATTTTAAGCTCCAACAGAGACAAGAGAATAAGCAAGTGGTATCCTGCTCTCATGGCTTAAAGCCTGATTGATGGCTTACCAGTCTCAAGTCATACCTTTGAACTTTCTCTGGTTTCACCTCAAGACCGGCTAGGTGAGGGTACCGTGGCTCTGCACCCCACCTGGATCATACATGGATGGTATATAAGGAGGAGTCATATTGGTATAATCTCTATCATTGAATCTTTATCCACTATCATTGCTTCCTCTATTGTATTATCCGTAAGGAACCTATGTGATGCTAGCACACAGTACCCCTACTAAAATATTAATATTAAATTCATGGGAAAGTGTTAAACCGGTAGGGGATCCTAAAGAGAGTTAGGAATAATAGACAAGCAAGTTTGCTTCAAGGGGAGGGTGACGTTCATGCACGGATCAAGAGTCCTTCAACGTGATCAAGACATTCCTCTTGAAGCAGTGATTCTCAACCAGGGGTAAATTTACTCCTTAGGGGTAAAAAAAATACATGGCAAAGGGTAAATATTTAATGTACCTGATAATTGAATAATTCAATTTATTTTTTTTCTGACCTTGTTTTTCTGTCCCATTACGATGGCGATAAATTTTTTGTATGGAGAAATACATCAAGCCGAGGGGGTTAATAATGGAGGAAAAGTTGAGAATCTTTGTTCCGCTCACTGTTGAGCTTTATCAAGTCATTACTTTATAAAGCTCTACACACACAAAAAACGTTATTAATGTTAAGATTTGCTCTGTACTAAGAGTCTTTCTTCAAAATATGTATTACTCTTTGAAAGGTTTAGTATTCTGAGAGCATAAACGTACTCAGAAAACAGCTGATGGCCAAGACCTTGAATCATCTTCCTTTCTCGAATGCTCAAGTTTGTTGTGCATCAAGGCATGACTTACATAAGAAACACAAAATTTACACACAATTGCATCTGTAAGCTGGTGGGAACAACATTGTTGACGCCTGGTTGAACTGTGAACAGTGTGCGAGTGTGTGTGTGTGTGTGTGTGTGTGTGTGTGTGTGTGTGTTGCTGAAGGGACGACCTGATATTTTGCCAGAGGGTCTTTTTTTATAACACAAGGGTACAATAGATAGGTAGATACTTGCCAGCCTTAAACTGAGCGATTCCAGTTCTCAGGACTGTTGGGGGTTCGACCCCATGGTAGGCCAGTGCGTTAACCAATGTACAGTACCACGGAGGAATAATAGATTCACACAACTAGGAGTATTTCTATACTTACTAGGGAGGCGAGGAGCAGCAGGGAACTGAGGATACGGAGGGTCGTGGGAGGCCAAAATCCATTACGACCTCTAACAGGTGACAACACTGAGCAAGCAGTATGTCGATATTTGGGAAACTGAATGGTTACATCGCTCGACCTCGTTTTTTCATGTTGTTTCTGTACGAATAAATATATTTTAAATGGGTCACTTTGTCTCTGGCGTGAGTTCACAAAAATTAAGAATAAAAAGATATAAACAAGACGTCTGGGTGGAGTTTAAAAACATCATCCTCAGACCATCAGCCGTGGTGCTGTATATATACAGCACCACGACTTGGAGTCCAGCCTCCTCGAGACGTTTTCTTGTTTTATTGAGCAAAATTGGATACATTAGCAGCGTGCTGCTACCCTACTCTATATGAAAATTATGTAGTGGGAATAAAAGCTACGTTTTTCTGACGTATTACATCACGCATGATGGGGCTCAAACATAGTGAAAAATCTGTCAACCTGAGCCGGAAGACTTCACTAGGGTAATAAGGATATCGCCACGTATTTCGTTATGGGTTCGTTAACTACAAGAGCGGCAAAGGTTTCGTTCAAGCAGAGCTGGAATTACTATTGCATGGGAATTGACTTATCTCAGGATGGCCTATTCCATATATAGAAGAAATGAACAAACACAAAACGGGGGCAACATAAATTTTATATAGAAGTAGAGAGAAATTTTATATAGAAAGGATAGAGAAATTTATATTACATAATGCATCGTACAATAATAAACATATAAAAAATCTCACATGCCTAAGAACTGCACTAGGTTTGTGACAGTCAGCCTGAATATAATGGAACAAACTCTGCTTCACCTTGTACAGCAACACCCACTAAATGTACTCTGTACTAAGATAGGCTTGCGATGTAACTGTTGATGGGAGAAGAATGGAAGGAGTTTAGTAGTATTTCTCTACACAGGTGTACTCCATCCCCCTTTACAAGTGAGCAGCATCCCGCGTGTAGAGCTCATCACCTCTCTCTCTCTCTCTCTCCTCTCTCTCTCTCTCTCTCTCTCTCTCTCTCTCTCTTTTCCCTGAAGCATATTATGAGACAACACTTTGACATGAGTGACAAATATATAAGGCTAGGTGGCCAGGGTGTTGAGTGTCGACCTTTAAACTAGGATGCAGCATCTGTACGATAATTCTAAAATTAACTGGATTTTGCTGTATAGGTATTAGGTTGGTAGACAGCAACCACCCAGGAGGTACTACCGTCCTGCCAAGTGAGTGTAAAACGGAAACCTGTAATTGTTTTACATGATGGTAGGATTGCTGGTGTCTTTTTCTGTCTCATAAACATGCAAGATTTCAGGTACGTCTTGCTATTTCTACTTACACTTAGGTCACACTACATATGCATGTTCAAGCATATGTAGTGTGACTAAGTGCTAGGTGCTTTACGTCATCCGAGGACATAGAGTGGTGTGGATTCCTCTGAGCTAATTTCATTGTACTCCTGTTTGGTGTACTAGCCCAACGAGCAGTATTGTCGTAGTGTTGTTATTGATCAATACCACTCGTTCGTGGTTACAATAATATAAAATACTACTCGTTGGGTTAGTACACCAAACAGGGAGTAGAATGAAATTAGCTCAGAGGCACCCACAACACCGTATGTCCTCGGATGACGGTAAAACACCTAGCTTGGCTGGGTGCGTCATTCTTGTAGGATTGCGTGGTCCTGTGGGTTAGAGCGTCATGTGTTTTTGCTCTCCATATGTGTGTGTGTGTGAGGTGTGTGTGAGTGTGTGTGTGTCTGTGTGTGCGTAAACACATAACTACACAGCGGTTATTTAAACCGATATTGATTCCTAATTCTGCTAGCAAATAATTTGCATACTCGTCATATGACTGAAAAATATCAGGCATAAGATTTAAGTCACACTCAGGTGTACTCTTGTTCTGGAACGAACAGTATACTTCTGTTGTACTCGTAAACCGATGACTGCCACGTGATGAGAGAAGAAAGTAGAAGGGCTGTCGTGATCATCGGTCGCCTGACCTGCCCTCACACTGCTCATTCATCCAGCTAAGCTTCTCTTAAACATTATCAATAAATTTCATAGCATCTAATTGGGAATCTTTAATAGCCTTGCTAGCGATCTCTGTCATTTCATACTTGTTCTCACTTAGCTGAGAACTCTACGTGGACCAAAAAATTTCCTAACCTACTAAGGCATTCTAGGTTCCTGGCTATGATTCTGTAACATTATTTTACCACCTATAACCACATCACTCTTTCTTTAGCAGTATCATTACAGGAATTCGTGGAAATAGTACTTGGAATTTCCGAATCCTATTCACAATTACGGAGGACAAAACAAGATCACATATAATAGACGCTTGTCATATCCATAGAGTACAAAGTGTAGGGTCATCTTATTGTGCTGTTAAGAGAAGTTCATTATGCTCTGCACAACTGGAATGACATTATCTCAGGTGGCACGTTATGATTTATTATTATTCACAATAACTGGAATACCTGTTGATACTTGCAGCTCGACCATCGCTGACGTGTCGTCACAAGATCCTGTGGAATATTGATCTTGTGGCAAAGATCCATCAGCTTTGCCGTTATAAACTCGAAACCAAGTACGACTATGAATGAGTCTCTGAACTCAGTTTCATCAGAAACAGAAGCGAGTTCGCGAAAGTACAGCAAGCAAATGCTTATTGTATTCCACATATATCAAGAAAATCGCCATTAGGTCAATAAAAGCTTTTTCCAAAGGCTAATTTGTGATTCCTCATATTCTGATGTCTCCTTCGCCTCTTTAAGACAAATATATCTGATTCTAGCTTATCTAATACTTGCAGAACTAGAAGACAGAATGTAGAGTAAAAAAAGAGAGAGAGAGAGAGAGAGAGAGAGAGAGAGAGAGAGAGAGAGAGAGAGTGTCACTAGACACTCGCTAGGTGCAGTGAACTAGCCATGCAGGTGCTGGTAGAAAAGCTCAATAAACTCCAGCAGACTCTCGTATAACTTTCTTCTTGGAAGAGAGAAGCGGAGGTGTGAGCGGAGGTGTGAGCGGAGGTGTGAGCGGAGGTGTGAGCGGAGCACCACACCCCTCTACCTCCTCTAATTTATATAATAAAATATATAATTTATTCCTTAGTTAAGCAAATTAGTTAGACAAATTATTATTAGCAATAATAATAATGATGATGAGGATAATAATAATAATAATAATAATAATAATAATAATAATAATAATAATAATATTACTATTATCTTTTTTATTGAGAAGAGCTAAACCAGTTGGGGTTAAATAGGGCCTAGAAAATGGGAGGTAATCAGGTTTAATCCCAAAAAGCGAGTGTCTCTAATTCCTTGTATCAAGATTATTATTATTAACATGGGAGCGCTAAAACCGTAGGAATATACAGCGCATGTGGGGGAGGGGGGGGGAATGGAAGGCATTCAGGGTCAGTTCAGGGAACTGGAGCACACATCCAATTCCCTAGATCAAGAGCCCCTCACCAGCGTCAAGGAACCTTCCCTTGAGGGGCCCTGTGTCAAGAACAAGAGGATGAAGACTATCCTGGCACTGTTGACTACCACTACTTCGTGTTGCCTCACACTGTGAACGTTCACTACCGCGTCACGCCATATGTTCTTGTGTGTGCGCATGTAGGCGTGCGTGTGCGTGTGAAGAATGTCATGAACAACCACAGGTATGAAGGTGAGTCAAAAAAAAAAATGCACACGCTGTACAAGCTTTTATATAAGTTATACAGACCGTAATTGACATCAGTGACATACGATACAAAAGTCCCTGGTTATGCAAAGCATTTCGGGCAACTTAGCTTAATTTTATTCCCCAGGATGTGACCTACACCCTTCGGCTAACACCCAGGTACCTACTTACTGCTAGGTGAACAGCGACAGCAGGTAACTTAAGAAAACACGCCCAATGTTTCCACCCGTACCGGGGATTGAACCACGGAAACTCAGTGTGTGAGCTTTATCAAGTCCCGACTTCATGCATACTTCACAGAACCTTGCGTTGTCTCACTGAAAGCTTGTTTTACAGCGTAGATTTAATCCGAGGAAATGGAGGGAAATCACACTTCTTCGGATCAAGGACCCGTCACCAGCATCAAGGACCCGTCACCAGCATCAAGGACCCATCACCAGCATCAAGGGCCCGTCACCAGCATCAATGACCCGTCACCAGCATCAAGGACCCGTCACCAGCATCAAGGACCCGTCACCAGCATCAAGGACCCGTCACCAGCATCAAGGACCCGTCACCAGCATCAAGGACCCGTCACCAGCATCAAGGACCCGTCAACAGCATCAAGGACCCGTCACCAGCATCAAGGACCCGTCACCAGCATCAAGGAAACGTCACCAGCATCAAGGACCCGTCACCAGCATCAAGGACCCGTCACCAGCATCAAGGACCCGTCACCAGCATCAAGGACCCGTCAACAGCATCAAGGACCCGTCACCAGCATCAAGGGACCCGTCACCAACATCAAGGACCCGTCACCAGAATCAAGGACCCGTCACCAGAATCAGGACCCGTCACCAGCATCAAGGACCCGTCACCAGCATCAGGGCCGTCACCAGCATCAAGGTCCCGTCACCAGCATCAAGGACCCGTCACCAGCATCAAGGACCCGTCACCAGCATCAAGGACCCGTCACCAGCATCAAGGACCCGTCACCAGCATCAAGGACCCGTCACCAGCATCAAGGACCCGTCACAGGCAAGAATCATAAGTTTCAGCAATAGAAATAAATACAGCCACAGTAGACTTCACATCCCAGATTATTTATTACATAACTTCTGTCGATCTAGTTCCTGATTTTTTTACTAGTAAAGATTAATGTTAGATTCACGTGAATCGCTAATTTTACTTAAACGTTTTTGGTGTTATAAATTAGACACATATTTAATGGTGAGCTTCTCCCGCCCATGTGAGCCTTGGCTGCCCTTAGCCTTGGCCGTCCTTTGTGAGTCTTGGCCACCCTTGTGAGCCTTAGCTGCCTTTGCGGGCCTTTGCTGCTTTGTGACTCCCAACTGCCCTGGTGAACAGTTAGTAAAATAACGTCTAGTAATTTACTTCTATATCAATTCCAGTCATAAATATGTTCGTGGAGTTAATATTCAGCCTAGTGTAAATAAGTTCTTGACAATATGTACAAGTGGCGTTACAGAGAATTAACCTCAAATACCATTATATTAGTGAGCGAGGGTGGACACTACTGAGCGATACCTCGTTTTTCTCTGCTTCGAATTAGACATTGCGTGGGTTCGAATCTTCTGGTTTGTTTATCCAACATTGCTCACTTGTCTGACGGCCAGGCAGCCAGTGAGGGACGTGAGAAAATTATATATATTATACACATCTAGTATCCTTTCGAGGCCACCAATACACAAGAGGATAAAATGAGAACAAGGAGGTGAGGTGGACGTCATGTGAGGCTGACCTCATTTGTACAGTGTATTGGTGGAGGTGGAATGTGATGGCTGGTTTATGAGAGGTTGAGAAATCTACAGCTGAATATTTCTTGGTGAATAAACAAGGCCAGTGAATCTCCAGTCACTGTTCTTCAATTGGGGAATGTAGCTGATCAGAGCAAGGTAAATATACCCGTGACCCTACAGTAGAGGAGAGGATATGGAAGGGCAGAGATATTTTCACTTTGTTGCTAGTAAAGAGCTCTCAATCCAAGAAATTAGAGCTACTCCCCTCCATTCGTATTCGAATCAAACGTGATTGGCTCCCATTCCCCAGCCTCTGTATAACCCCTACGAATTTAGCACTCTCCATTAAATATAATACTGGGTCTCAAAAATGACATACTAGTTGTATTTGTTTTAATACTTTCATAGATATATTCCCATAAATTAACATTGTATGGATTTTTTTTTCACACTGCAGCGAAATTAACTTGTAGCAGGAACTTGTCGAAATTTACGTAACCAAATATATTCCAGATGTATTATAATATATATATATAATGTGCCGAATAGGTAAAACTGGTCCATTCGCAATAGTTTAAAATTAAGTCCTTTCTAAAATTTTATTTTATGCATTTAAAGATATATATTTTCTCTCTTGTGTTAATATAAAAATTAATGATTTTGCACCAAAAGAGCCTTAGGAAACTTCTAACCCTATTATAACAAGTGCAATTTAATTTAGCCTAATGCAACTAAATATATTTTATATAAGTTTACAATAATTTAACAATAAACAAAAACAATGAAATATTTTTTTTCGTTATATTCACAATGATTTTTGCGAAATTATTGCATACACAAATTTTCGCTTACCCTATGCGGCAAGAAGTGTGTTGCTGTTTAAGCTAAAATAGCAAGTTTTACTTATTCGGCACGACATACACACAGTGGACCCTCGGTTTTCGTTCAAAATTCTTTCTAGAATGCTGTTAAAGTGCTGTTACCGAACGAATTTGTTCTCATAAGGACAAAAGTAAATTAGATTAGTCCTTTCAGACCCCCAAAATACACTTACAAAAGCTCTTACAAAAATACACTTACATAATTGTTCGAGTTTGGAGGTGAACGAAAACCGAGGGTCCACTGTATATGTCGTACCGAACACGTAAAACTTGCGATATTAGCATAAATAGCAACTCTCTCCTTGCCGAGTAAGGCAAGAGAATATTTGTGTGTGCAATAATTTCGCAAAATCATTCGAACCTAACGAAAAATATATTTCATTGTTTATTATTAAATTATTGTAAACGTCTTAAAATATATTTAGTTGGATTAGGCTAAATTAAATTGCTCTTGTTATAATAAGGTTAGGTAAGTTTTCTTAGGTTCTTTTGGTACAAAATTATTAATTTTTACATTAACATAAATGAAAAAATATATCTTTAAACGTATAAGAATTTTTTAGAAAGGACTTAATTTTAAATGAGTTCTTGCTAATTGACCAGTTTTACCCATTCGGTACGACATATTTTGTATATGAAATATTAGGGTGCATTCATGATGTAATTGAATGGCTCGTCGTAATCCAAGGAATTAAAGCTATCCTCTTTTTTTCCTAGGATCAAGCCTGATTACTTCAAATTCGATAGGCGTTATATGATGATTTTGGGTTTAACGCTTCCTCACCAATATAATAATGATAATATATACCAATTCTACATAGTAATACCATGCAAAGAATCGCGGACAGGCGATCTTAACAATGCAAGACAAGCCACTGGGGTGGAAATCTTCCGCTTAAAGATTCCCTCCCCTCCCCCGTGGTTTGTCTTGCCCTATAATAATAGTCAAACTACTACTACTATTACTATAACTGCTACGCTTACTACTACTATACGACTACCATTATTATTACTAGCTAACTAATGGTGTTTGTGGATACTAGTCTTTGACTGGTCTACTTTGAGAGCTGAGAAGAATATATTTCAGGAACGTCTTACTTTTTAATTAATTTCGTACACAATAAGTCATTATAAATTATTTTGTATTAATAAATTTCAAACCAAACGCACATTTATGTAATAGTAAGTGCGAAACTGTCAGCAAAGACACGGCTTTGTTTGGACAATCGTCTCGTATTATTGTCTTCAGTAGGTGGTGGGTTCACTTGATGCTCTCTGGCTGGCTCTTACCCTCACTCGTTTCTTAACTGGTTGGTCAATTAAATTTTAAGCCTATCGACTACACGAGGATCATTAAAGCTGCTTAATAATCTGTTCACCACCGTCACGAATTCTGAAATCCCTTAAATAAGGCCTGAAGTGAACTCTGTCTTCATTCACTGCATTCTTGGTGTGAATCTATAAAAAAAATCACACTGCTCAACCTACGTTCTTTCTAAGACATTCTTCCACCCAGACACTTTATCTTTTGTATGAACTTATGGAAATATTTGAGGAATATTAAAACATATCTACGGTCGGCTGAATTTTAAAGGCCTTTCTATGTTTGGAGTAGATACCTCTGTAACTATAGGAGCAGAGCTATGCTTATGGTGTCCTCTCTTCGATATGTTCCTCATACAATTTTTAAAAAATCCAATGGTTGTAGCCCTTAATACCTCCTCTTACGAATTATTTTTTTTCTTCTAGCACTCTGTTTACAAAGAAAAAATGTCTAATATCTTTTCAACTAGTTTTGTTTTTATTGTTTTCTGTGGCCTCTTGTTATCCCTGATGATATTAAATAACTTTTGTTATTTCCTGTGCTTTGTAACCTTTATAAAGTTATATCTACTGTTTTTCTTCCATTAACCAGAGTGGCCATCATTAATGTTTCTAGCCTTTAATCTTTGATTTTTTTAGTTCTGAGAATCATTTTTAGCTCTTTGGACGTTTTCCATCTTATATTTGTGTGGACCCACACAGCAGCGGCCTCCTGCACATTCTGCTTAACATGCATTTTAAACATTTCAGCTTCTCTCCATATATGCATTTAAAAGTTATATACATGTATATATATATATATTCACACGGTTTGTTATATGGTGACTCCTTGATTCCTTTCTTTGTAAAAGAAAATTTTCCCTCAATCTCTATTGTTCATGTAGTAATGTTTCGCATTCTCAGATTTCCATTTTCGTTTTCCGTATCTTTCAATTTGTTCAATTTATCCAAATCATTTCTAAAGATTTGATAATTTTACAAAACTGAATAAAGTATATGGTTCTATCGTTTTCCTGTTTATTTACTTCTTCCCTTTCTAAATTTGTGTATTCTTTTCTGGTTTGTTTATATCTTTGATAGGTTTCTGGATTGACCCTCCTCCTATACTGGTGTTTTTCTTATTTTTAATAGCTCTCCACCATCTTCCATTAATCCATTGTTTAATATACTTTCTTTTACCCATTTTTGGAATAAACTGTTGAATTAAAACTTCATTATTACAGATCTCGCTGTATGCAATATTTAATTTCTCTTAAACATTGCTCTAAGTCATTGTATTTGTCATTCTTATAACTTAGTAGTCTTCTTCAGAGTCATATTTAACTGCATACATTATTTCCTACTGGTTTAACACTTTCTCAGGAATATAATAACCAGTAATCTACGCCTAGCTCTCTTCAAGGGGTTGCCTTGATAATAGGCTCTTTAGCCAAAGAATTGGATACATCCTTCCATTCCTTGGATCCAGTAATTATCCTTCATTCCTCCAGGCACTTTATGACCACTATGGGTTTATGGCTTCCCCATGAGTATAATACACTAGCCCATCTCTGTGATTAATGCCGCCTTCTGTCTGCTGTATTCTCGGGTTAGTCCTGAGCCTCAGGCGTCCTCAGATACACTGACCCCGGTGTACAATCGTTTCCTGGTTCTTCGAGACATCCAGTAGGAATCCTTCACATTGCACGACCGCTGGTGCTTCTCAGAGCTCTTCTGCATCTCTTATTGTGGTGAAAGTGTACGTTCTGGGGCATTTGCTTTCCATCGACACCTAACAAAGCAGGGCACGCCTCTGTCGTGCCTGGAAAGAACGACATAACTTAGAACAGGTCTTACTGCTCCATTAGTCCTGGTCTTTTTTCTTCCCTCTTAAACATTTACTTTAAATATTACTGTGCTATTTGAGTTTTTTGTTAGCGTAAACTACTAACCCAGTAAACATGGGACGATCACGCTACCCTTGCATAACGTATACGTATTATAGAAATTTCAGATAAAAGTGAAGGATAGTTTGCTCAGTGTAACGTTCAAATTACCAGGTCGAGCAAGTTAAATTCTTAATACTTTGTTACATTCACTCCAGTTAAATTTCATTTTTAATTAAAATTATTTTCATCTGGCCAGGCATATAGGCGGAGTGTGGTGGTGGGCGGCGGTAGTGGGTGTTGCAGAGGTGGCGGCGCAGACCAGCAACGTCCCCAGCCTGGAGGAGACGAGCCCTCAGCCCGGGCCAAGTAGGAAGTATCCCTTACACGTGTCACGATGTATTGATGCACACTCATCAATGATATACAGGATATTAACAAAACTTAAATGGATGGTCCAATGAGTGAAGATAACAGCATTATCATTATCATATAGTCTCTTTCTCTCTCTGTAATATGGGAATAAAACGTGTCTCAGTTCAACTAAAAGAAGATACATTACTGCAGGTGCACTGGAGGTAATAGCTGCGGCAGTAGTGAGTGTGTGGGATGAAGAGAAGTTGCGGCATGTTTTTGATTTGCGGCGGACACTGCGGCAGAGCGGACGCCACGTGAGGGACCTGTCGGCTCTGATCTTCCCCTTCTTCAAGTATGCTTCTGTCATCACACAGGTGAGAACCACTTGTGTCACTGCCTTGTTTACACGCTCGTCTCTGCTGTTTATTTTCACAGCTTTCTGAAAGGGTAAGGGTGGAGGATAGGGAGGGGAATACGATGATTAAAAGTGTCACTGTTTCAAAAGCTCTTTATTAAGATTTTTACAGATTTAGGCAATGATTAATATATATCTTATATTTAGATCAAGTGTGTAAATTCACCCATAACACATACTGACCCAGAAATCATTTGCATGTGACCTAGTCTCCTAAGTAAGCTCTTTACTTGTACGATGTGTAATCTTTCGTGGTTACTGTTAATCCACCAACTCTCATTCGGCCTAAATAGTTGGGAGAATTTCCTATTCGATAAATGTTTTTCAAGAATTGGAATGGTTGTCAAGGTCTTTACTGAAACAGTCAGAGGATGAGTACAGTTAGGTAGAATGTCTTATGTTAACAGTTGAAGGATCAAGCTCCTCTCATGTTTTCCACTGAATGACCCGCAGGGATTCTGAAGCCCCAATTAATTTCATTGCAGTGATGACTCACTTTTTCTAATGGAGAGTGAATAATTTTGTAACTGTATTGGAGGTTGCCTACGTATCTAGAAGTGCTGACTTTACAAGAACTTTTCTTGGTATCTTTATTTTTTTTGTCTTTGCACTGTGTTCATTGGTCCCATTTGTGAGGGATCAGGGAAGATTAACATGGTGGACCATTCCGCACTTCTGGCTCCTTTGTAGCATTGAACTTTCCTGTTGACTCTTACATAAATATTGAAGATGAGGACTGATGAAGAGGAATGCTCCTGAAGGTGCAGGTGTAAGCTTAAACTTAGGCTCTTCACTTGCGGGATGCTGCTGCTGTCAGCCCAGCGATGTCATCTGATTTATTTCCCAGATGCTCACAGGAATAATGTCATTAAATATTAAAATGTAGACTTCTCCTGTTCCTCTCTAAACAATTTGGATTCTTGGTAAGAACTCTGTAGGCACCCAGTTCAGAGGACTTCGCAATGAAGCTCTACTTTTTTTTTTTTTTTTTTTTTTTTTTATATTTTATTGAAACTACAAAATACAAAACATGACATATATATTACCATGTACATAATAGCCTGCATCTAAGCCAAAAACTGCATCTTGTAACTTCCCTACACCAAAATCACCTTATCATAAAAATATTACAAAACACAACAAGATTCCTGTCATTCGCCAGAACAGACAAATATATACAAAAACCAACCTGTAATTCTACGTATACACTGCTAGACTCGCCTAAACAACTACAAGCTCTTCCAATAACATCACCATTCCACCAATGTGCAATCACTTAAGTTTAAGGTCATAAGACAAAACATGCTACCCCAATGCAACAAACACACGTAATATGACAAACTTGAGACATATAACACATAAAACGTATATGTAATAATATATATACTCCCATGCTGGATTACATTAAACACAATATACTTGATAACCTTTCCATCCTCATCCCCTTAAAAATACTTCACCATGTCTCCATATACACAAAAGTATAATGTCCCAAAGGATAAACATTAAAAGCTTAACACTTCCAATATACAATCCAGCACACATCCCCCCTTGGAAAACAATCCCATATACAACTAAATATGGAGTATTGACCCACACACACAAACCCTGACAAAAATTTCTTTATACGGTACTATAATACTCTGCAACTACAGGTAACAGAAACCAAAGAACACATTTCTTGGAACGACCTTTCACAGAAGGCCATGAATTGCAACCTACAGTGCACACGATACCTATATACACATACATAAAAATTTTCAAAGGATGAACATGAAGAGCTAAACACTTCCTTAATACAACCAAAATAACCCCCCACTCCCACACCCCTCCCACTTGAAAAAAAACCCCATATACAGCTAAATATGTTATTATGATCCACACACACACTATACGTTCAAAAAATTTTTTTTATATAATACATTCTGCATTACATCGCAAGACTCGGTAACACAATCCACTAACACCTTTCAATAACGACCTCAAAAAAAGGCCATAAAAAAAGTTTGAAAAATCAATTTTTCAGCAAAAAAACAGTAATCAACCCCCCCAAAAGGTTTCTGTAAAACCCCAAAAAACTTATGGCACTCTAATCTCCCACCATTCTTTTGGGTACCTCGGGGCCCCCTTTTGGAACCCCCCCCAAATGAAAACCCCCAAAACCTTTTTAAACCCCAATAATAACTCGCCCCCCTTTTAACCCCCAACCAATGAATCCCCTTTGATCCATTCTTTTTTCCCCTGAAAAACAAAAGGGGGGAAAGTTTTTCTAAAAAGTCTGAAGCAGAAACCCCCCCACCCTTTTTTTCCCCACTGATTCCACACACCCTCCTAACTTTTTTCCCCAAAAAACCCCCTCCCCACTATCTCAGCCCCTCCTCACCTTTCCCCAAAAGGCACCGCCCCTGAAACCCCCCCCTTTTTTCCCATCTCCCCCTTTTTCCAAAACCCCCACTAACCCATACACTGTCATCCCGAAAAAAACCCTCAAAAAAAGCCTTTCCCCCGCCCTACCATATAAACCCATTCTACACTTAGTCCTATAAAAAGCTCCCCCTTTTAACCCCCAATAAGGCCCCCCCCCTTCCCCTTTTTTCCCCCCAAAAATATATACATAATCTAATCCCAAATAAGAAAACCCCTGCGTTTTTTAACCCAAAAACCCCCTTTAAACCAAATATCGGGGCTGAAACCCCTTTCCCCACCTCCCAAACCACCCCCCAAACCATTCTCTCACCTCCTGCAACCCCCCAAAAAAAATAAATTTCGTGATATGCCGTTTCCACTTCCCACACTACAAAAACCCCCCACTTATCCCCCCATGATATAAAATTGTGCTTTAGCCCCCAAAAAAACCCTGCAAAAACCTATACCCTATCCCCCTCCCCAAAAAGGGTTCTTTTTTTTAACTAAAACCACCTATATTCCCCAATCATACAGAGGAAAACCCCCCCCCCACCCCCCCCCCCCCTTCCCAACCCCCCCAACCCCACTCATTTTTTTTCCCCTTTTGTTTTTTCCCCCCAAAGCCCCAAAAAATATTCCCCACTAACAAAATTTCCCCTTTCCCACCACCCTCGCACCTCCTTCATTACTAACCCCACTTTCGTCCCCTTCCCCCCCTCATCAAAACTCCCCCCTTTTACGAAACATTTCCCAACCTCCCCCGGGTTAAAACCCCTAACCCTCCCCACCTGTCTTTGTTTCCCGACCTCCTAAAGCCAGTGCCCCCCAAATTCCCCAAAAAAAATTTAAAAAATTTTTCCCCAAAACCAAAACGTTGCAAACCCCCCTTTTCCAAAGGGGGATATCCCCACCCCCCTAAAATTTTTCCTATCCCCAAAACCCCCAATTAAAACCCCCTTGGGGTTTTTAATGTAAAGCCACCCCCCCAACCCTCACCCCCCCAATCGCCTGGGCCCCTCCCCCCCCTTGAATTCCCCCCCTCCCCCCCAAAATTTTTTCTGAAAAAACAATACCACATTTTTTAAATTTTTTTCCCCAAAAAAATTTCCCCAAAACCCCCTCCCCCCAAAATTTTTCCCCCAGACCTTTTTAAAAACCCCCAAAAATTTGGGGATTTCTCCCTTTTAACCCTCATCCCTGTCCCCCCCCCCCCAAACTTTTCTACCAACCCATTCAACACACTCAATTCCCAAAACCTTCCGGGGTAACCCCGTTGAAATCATCAACATAGCTAAAAAACCCCTACCCCCCTCCATCCCAGGGGGGCCCGTATAAACCCCCCTTTTCCCCTAATCTATAAAAAAGGACCCCGAAAAAAAGGGGAAAAGGGTCCGCCCCCGGGATGCCCCCTGTCGCCCCCCTTTCCCCTTTTTCCCCCGCCCCCCCCATTCCCATTAATCTGCAAATTCCCACCTGCCCTGTTTAAAAACCCCCCTTTTTCCCCCCCCCCCCCAAAAACCCCCTTTCCCCAAAAAATTTTTAATAACTTTTTTCCCCATCCCCTGTCATATGCCCTCTGCCAACCCAAAACCCCACAACCCCCCCCTTTTTCCCCATCTTCAATAAACTGTTTAAATTTTTATGCCCCGTAAAAACCCCTTCCAGGCCCCAAATTGACCTTCATGAAAAACCCCCAAACCCTTTTGGGCCCCTTTTTCCAATATCTTTCGAAAATCTTGTAATCCCCCCAACATACCCAAAAAACCCCCATAATAAAATTGGGCCCTCGGGGGGGAAACCCCCTTTGCCCCCAAAAAAACCCCCCCCGTCCTCTTAGTTTCCCCCCCTAAAACCCTCCTCCCTCCCCCAACCCCCACTAGTCCCCCTTTTAAAAACCTCCCAAAAATGCCCCAAAAGATCCCCGGCAACCCGTCATCCAGGGGGGCTTCCTAACCTCCCCAAAAAACCCCCCGCCTCCCCATCCTTTCCCCCCCCCCAATCTCAGCCCCACACTCTCGTCCCTCCTCCCCCAATAATCTCCCTATTCCCCCAACAACCCATCTTTCCATCCACCTGATTCCTTTTTCCCTTTTCCCTATTGGGGGACGGAACCATCCTTCCCCCCCCCTCCGGGGGGTTTTCAAAAAACCCCCCTTCCTGATCCCAGCCACCCCCCCCTTTTCCCCTTTGGGGGGGGGAAAAAAAAAACCCCTCCTGGGTTTCTGAAAATTTTAAAAACCTTAAGCCTTTTTCCCCCTAATAATTTCCCCCCTTTTTACTCCCCAACCCTTAAAGCATGAAAAAGTTCCTCTTGTAATTCCCGTAACCTATCCCTCAAATCCACCACCTCTTCCTTACTCCTTCCCCCCAATCCCCACCTGACAATCACGCAACAACCCCTCCAAATATTTCTGATCCAAACCTACTCTCTTTTCCCTACCGACCCACCCATAAAACTTCCAGATTTCCTTTTTCCCCTTCTCCATCCACCACCTGACAACCCCATTCGTCACCCCCCCCCCCCACCCCCTCAATATTCTTTGAACATCTCTACCCCCCTTCCCTCTCCAACAATCTCGTATTCAATTTCAATAACTCTTATACACACTCACCACCCCATCCCACCCCCTTCAAACAACACACCCTATGGTCCGAAAAACCCACATCTAACATTCCACCCTCCGAACTTCCACCCTCTCGTCACATATATTCTGTCCAATCGTGCCGCATAAGCATTCCTCACAAATGTGTATTCCACCAACTCTCCACGTCCCCACCACGTCACCACACCCACTGCCCCCAACCTCCCCTCAAAGACCCCAACACACACCCCCTCCCCGTGGTTCCACGTCCCTTATCCCTAATCACACAATTCCAATCACCAGCAATTATAGACACCGAGGCAAACCTCGGACAGCATACGTCAATTCATTATTAACAAAATCATCCTTTATACTCCTATTTCCTATGGCTGGCATATACACACCCAAGAAGCTCACCTGCCCCCACCCCAATCCCCGTTCACTCTAACTACTCTACCTCCACGTCCTCCCAAGACTCCAAGGTGAATGGGCTTGACTCACTGATTCCTACCAACACACCCCTTTAAACGCTCTGGCATCACACGCAAAAATCCTATACCCTTCACCACAATCTCATTACCCTTCCTATAATTATGCTCCTGTATAAAGACGACATCAACTTTCCACCTTTTCAAAGTAACCTCCACCCATTTGCGTTTTACCTCATTCCTGAGGCCATTCACGTTTATTGTTACACACCTGAAATATAAGACTGTGGTTTGCCCTTCTGCTTCAGTACTCTCTTCTCCAATTTCATATTCCCCTCCCCATCCTTTCCCCTCCTACCCCCTCTCCCCTTCACTACCCCAGCAGCACCATGACCTTTCGATCTTGCCTTTCCCTGAACCACTTCTGCCCACACCTTTTTCCCAGGCCTTTGCACCGCCGTCAACAAGTCATCCTCAGACTCCTCTCCCGGCCTTTTCCTGGACGCACCTTTCTCTTCAATCAACTCCATTTCTTCCTCCCTATGAACCTCTGCCACTACCACAGATACATGAACATTATTCTCTTCCCCACACATGTCTTTCTCAACAACATTCACATGAAAATCATTCTGTGCCACCTGCACCAGTGCAGAGACTTCTTCCATCGATAAGGGATCTCCATGTATGAACTCTCTCAAATCCTGCAAGATCTCTGCCTCCTCCCCAGGCAAACCCTGATGTTCGTCAACAGACCGGTACTCTGCACCACCGATGCCTCAGACGACACCTTACCCTCCTCCTCCTCCTGCCTGTCCACCTGATCCATTTCCTCACTCCACGACTTACGCACCATGCCCCCTTCCCGTCGTCCACCGTTGTTCTTCTGTAGAAACTGCTGAAGCCTGCTCCGTCCGCACACCAGCCTCCTCACCTGGCCGCACATCCGTCTGCCTTCGAATACAATCCACCGCCAGGTGCCCCTGCTGTCCGCATAACCGACAGGTACGGGCCTGCCCAACATAAGTGACATACACCTGCGTGCGAAAACCAGACATTAGTACGTGCGAAGGGATTGCCTGACGTAACGTCATCTTGACCGAAAAACGTCCCCCCCAACATACCAGCATAGGGCCCCCTTTTTCCACCGTCCAACAGTTACAGCATGAACAATTCCATATTTCTGCATGACTTCAGTGACATCACATTCTGCCGCCTCAAACGGCACGTTCCTCAATTTTATCCACTTATAAGTGGTGAAATGTCACGTACACATACTACTAGTCCTTCCATTACCACCAACCTTTTGTCCTGAAACTTATCCACGATCCTGTGGTAAGACTCCGTGCAAGCAAATTTCACAAATAGTCTCCTCGCCCCATTCAAAGATATGCCGTACAGTTCTGAATGGTCGGCCTAGAACATCACGTAGAAGTGCTGGCAGAACAACATCCACATTGGATGGGTACACCGCTCCCTGTAGAACCTCAATCCCAATGGTGTTAACTCTCCTCCTGCAACCGGCCTCCATGACAGTGAAAATAAAATTTCACGATACGGCACCAGAGGACACCACGAGCACCCGCACACAACCAGGGCTGGGCATGCAATCTCTCTACTATCTTTGAAGAACATTACTGGTGAGGCGGACACACTTGTTTGTAAACGACAATACATATACTTTCGTTCAATTGATAGGGGGTCTGTCTGTCATCCTTCATATTCTCCTGTGCGAAAAAGCCAGGTGGTATTTGGTTGCCAAACCAAAATGGTGTACAAATTCAGTGGAAAAACAGATGAGACCACTCACAGGTATGGGATTTTTTCGGTTATTCATCTTATCATCAGCAGGTCACAATAGTAATTGATGTGATTCAGGTCTTCAGCAGATGTTTCCCCACAGGTGGTGTCGAATGTTCCGTTCTTGATATCAGCGTTGGTGTCAGCTGTGTCAGCAGTGGTGGCAGCAGTGGGATCTGGCCTAGCACTGGTGGGAACTGGCATTGGATACGGGGACAAGCTACATACGCGCTTGGCACCATCATAGAGGTGAGTCGACTTTCCCCTTCTTCAAATAAAATTAAAAATAACATCTGCATGCAAGGCAGGTTTGTTTATCTTCAATTTTCAGTGATCTATCTTAACCTATTTTTATATTAGTATTAAGTTATCAAAGGCACTAAGCCTGTGAGCGTGAAACCTGAGCCTTCCATAGAATTTGCATCACTGATGTTGCTTGCAGCTTGTTCCACTCCCCGGCAACACTTTCCTTTGACATTGAAGTCAATAGACCTTGAACGAAATCAAATTTTAAAATTTTGCCCAGTTTGAATTCGTTATGAATTCACTATTGGTTTTATATTTTCAATGTCATGTCTATATACTATTTCTATCTTTCTTCCATTCATATCTGTAGTCATATCACCACTCAAATTGAAAGTTGAATTACATGCAGTAGAATGAGTAGATGCACTTCCTCAGTGTAATCTACTAATCTACATTAAGGATGATTAGGTATTCCATAAATACATTGATTTGCAAATGGGTCTATGAAAGATGGTGAATCACAGAATAAGTGTGAGAAAAAATAAGGAGTTTGGAGACGTCTGTGGAAAGAAAGAAAAATGTTCACGAGGCAAAACAAAACTTTTACACGAGTGTTTGTCAAGGTCTTCAAATGTTGCAACTAAGGGGTTACTAGCCCCTTGCTGTCGGCCTACGAAGGAAGAATTTTCATTCATGGGTACTAGAATAAGCGGCGCATTCCAGAAAAATATGAATTCCCTCGCCTCATTTCTGAGCACTTCACCAACAAACTCTTCTGAGAGGACTTGAGACTCGAGCAATCTGTAAAAAGTTTTCCCTTCAATGAAATACGATGACTTGATTAAATTAATATAGCTTCACCCATTGTGGGAATTCAAGAAGACAAAGTGATCCCAAGAAGGCAAAAGAATTTGTCAGGGAAATCTGATCATTCTGTGTATAACAACACTCGGATAATAATCATCGATAGAACTATCCTTTAGAGTATTGATGAACAGCACCAACTATATAAAACAAGTACAACAAAAACTATGGTTATAGTTAGCATTCATTAAGCACATTTAAATGAAATGCATATGTCTTAAATATATATAATGTTTTATAGTAATCAACAGACTACACAATTTATACAAAAACTGTTGAGCTTCCTTGCCAAGAGCTTCCTGGTTTCTGTAATCTTCTCACTAGCGGGCAGACTCGCATATTATTTTTATATTACAGTAGTGATTTACTGCATTACGTAGGTAAATACGATTGTAGACGACTCATGGAATGGACGGGACTTGAACCCTAGCAAGCAAGTCCTAAAATTAAAAGGCCAATGGAAATTAGTCACCATGCCCGATTTTTTGGGGTTATCCAAGGTAATTGTAGTTGTGTGTGACTGTGCCTCAATAAAAGTACTAATCACTAACTAGGTATATTTCTATGCACCAGGGAGGGTAAGGGAGAGACACCACTCCCACGGGCCTTCCTTCGGTGGGGAACACTCCCACGAGCCCTCCTGGGGCGGGGATGGTGCCAGGGCTGGAGCGTGCTACTACCTGCAGCTCCCAAGACTGCCGTTGGCAGACCAGAGGCCTAGCTTCTCCCTACGAGCCCCGTGAGGGCGGGGAATGTGGCTAGGCCTGGGGACAGTTGGTCCCAGAAGATGAGGAGGACTTGTACCTCCTCCCATGGAGACATAGGTCTCAAGACACTCCCAAGACAGGGAGCCAAGGTCGGGTCACCATCTGGAAAAGACCCGGACCGGGAGAGTACCGGTGAATCAAGAACAGCAGCAGCAGCAGCAGCAGCAGCAGCAGCAACAACAACAACCAGGGAGGGTAACGTGGGCGATACTGTGACCACAAATGCAAGCTTTTAAAATTTGTTTAATCATATGTATTTTATTTTTAAATTACCTTTTATATCTTCACTTTTCAAAAGTTAGATGCTCGTTAAAAAATATTCTAAATACCATGTTAGGTTCATGATGTTTAAACATGAATTAATTACATATTAATTTTCAAATTCAGGACTTGAAAATTCTGATAAATTTATGCAATTATTGTGGATTTTTTTCTGTCATTTTAATTTCATATTAAGGCATTATTTCAGGATTATTTTCAGAAGCCTCTTAAAATTATTTGACACTTGCAGTTCTGGTCCCTCCGGTAAAACTTTTGTAAGATCTTGTTATTAAACACACACTTAAATAATTACTTTAGAAATGAATAATTTTTTAGGATTCATACATCAATTAGTGCTTTAGAGACAATTATGAAGAAATTAATCTAGGATAACCAAATAAAATCAAACAATGGAATGTATTTCGGTTGACATCCTTGTCATATAGTTACAAAGCTATGTAGTTACATAGTTATCAAGTTAAATAGTTAACCATACTTAGACATAATGATGTTGATGCAAAGTAACTGAATCCATTGTCTTGCTCTGTACCCCAGTTAACAAAAGAATGCAGCCTGAAAATGCCTAGATAATACAGAATTTAGGTATTTTAAATAAAATGACTCGTGTTGCAAACATTTTATATCAAATCATTCATTTATTGCTACCATTATAGCTACGCCCATCTCTCCCTCCGCGTCACACGTCAATGTCCCTGTGTTACAAATTTCCAAAAAACACTGTTCATAAACTCTCAATGATGCCCGGGTACAGGCGTCGTCATCCAAGGTGCCGACAGGAATAACTCTGGCTGTGCTGATTGCAACATGGCTCATTTTCACCTATCCAGAGTTTTATCACCAGTTCTTCTCCACTCTAGCATCAGCAGGGCTGAGGTCAGTATCTCTTGTGTGTTGTTATCGCCTACCCTTTGACTCTCGCTATTCGTTTGTTTATATTGAATTATATATACATACTATTTTCTTCTCCCTTTCTTCTTAATCTGTCATTTTTCCATTTTTTGTGTGCGTGTGTTCGCGTGCTTGTTCTGTGAATGTATTAATGTGTACTGCTCGTGAAACTGGCATTCCAAAAGGGTGTAGAATGAAATTAGTCCTCTACAGTATCCCCCGTCCACGAAAGTGCTCGAATCCTGAGTGTCAGATCCAGTGTACTCACTAAGTACACTGTAGTGTGCTGGTCAGGTGGGCGAAGACGTCGGGAGGTTAGCTAGGTTCGAAGGTTCCAAGCGATACAGGATGCAAAACAACCACGGGGGGAGTAGAGTGAAGACGGTCTTCTGGGAACGTACTTGCTTGGACATCCTCTTTTCTGCAATTTTGCAAGCTCCTGATGTGTTGATTGCAACACGAAAGGCCTAGAGCTATCATTCTACTCCCCACTTGGGTTATATATATATATATATATATATATATATATATATATATATATATATTATATTATATATATTATATATATTATATATATTATATATTATATATATATATATATATATATATATATATATATATATATATATATATATATATATTTATTTATTATAATTTGCTTATTTTTTAATTGAATGTTTATTCTGTGAGATGCTAAACATGCTATCAGTAATGTCATATCAAGCTATAGGCGTTTAAATTTAGCACGATTTTCTCAACTTCAACATTATATGGCAAATACTATAATAACAATAAATTCTCACATACGTGACCTAATTGTTGTTGTGTTGGTCAGGCTGGCGGGGCTGGTGGCGTCCCAGGTGAGGGTGCTTGTGCCGGACCACACACTCTGGGCCACACTCCTCGACACCTTCCAACGATTCGCCTTCACGCTTAGGACCGAATTCTTCGCATGATCTCTACGCACAGTCATTATCTTTGGCACTTGTGTATCTACAGCTGGCCTCCATGCCCGGCCAATAAAGGTTCAGTTTCAATGTTGTCTCCATATTTCACCTTAATATCTGACATCTGTTCTTTACTTGTAGGATCAGTCTCTAGACTGCTGTCCAGTATGCCTGACGCTTATGGCTAGACTAAGTCTCGCTTGTATGTCTAGCTTTTGTACCTGATTTCTCCACTTGGTCTCTATATATTTCGTCTGTGTTTGATCAGACATTCGCAAGTGTGGTTCCCCAACCCAACCTCGAAAGGTCTACACCCGATCTGCACCCATCTCAACACAAAACATCCCAGAGTTGACGTCAGCAACATAAGATTTTGAATAGATCTTCCAGAAAATTATAGTAATTATCTTCAGCGGTGTCTGTTTGATCTTTATTGCAAGATATCCCTTTGAAGGTATACTGCTTGCGGTACCTACAACTTACCGAGTGCTCTGAGCAGAAGGACGCTGTCATTATACCGATGTAGTTTGACTTGACCTAGCACCGCTATTGTTGACCTAGCACCGCTATTGTTGACCTAGCACCGCTATTGTTGACCTAGCACCGCTATTGTTGATGAGGGAAGTCCCTAAAAGTTGCTCCATCAGATCATAGGTTAGCGGTTCATACAAGTTTTATACAGATATTATAATAATTTTATTTTGCATTCTGATACAATATTAAAGATTATTCTCTTTTTTATTATTATTATTGTGGCAGGGAACCTCACTATAAATCTTACCATGACTAACGGGTTTAAATTAGTTAACCACGTTACTCACTGAATTGTGTTTTGCCGGGATCGACACTTAGCTCCTGGCCCCGCCTCTCAGACTACTTTGATAGGCGTTACCGATTTTTGTCCACATGTATCAGTAGTCATTACAACCTGGCTGATCAAGCATCTGGCTAATCATGTACCTCATGGCTCCTCAGGCACCTTCTGGGTTTACAGGCACCTTCTGGGTTTACAGACACCTTCTGGGTTTACAGGCACCTTCTGGGTTTACAGGCACCTTCTGGGTTTACAGGCACCTTTTGGGTTTACAGACACTTTCTGGGTTTACTTAAACCACTTGGCCGATCAGCCACCTTATAGTTGGTCAGGCACCCGATCAACCTCTCAGCCTGGTTAGGTTTGAGCGATCATCAGGAGTTTGCAATTTGCAGAAATGAGTTGGAAGTCCAAGCAGTTTCGATTCGAGCTAGAATCATTCCCTGAACGAATACTTGGACTTCCTACTCATTTTGCCACATTGAAGCTCTGACTGTGTTGCAACACGAAGGCCTGAGCTGTCACTCAATTCCCATGTAGTTCTTTATATATATATATATATATATATATATATATATATATATATATATATATATATATATATATATATATAATATATATATATATATATATATATATATATATATATATATATATATATATATATATATATATATATTTATATATATATATATATATTATATATATATATATATATTATATATATATATATATATATATATATATATATATATATATATATATATATATATATATAAAGAACTACATGGAATTAGTGACAGCTCTAGGCTTTCGTGTTGCAATCACGTCAGGAGCTTGCAATGTGGCAAAAATGAGTAGGAAGTCCAAGTAATTTCGTTCAGGAATGATTCTATATGATTCTATAATATATATATATATATATATATATATATATATTATATATATATATATATATATATTATATATATATATTTTATATATATATATATATATATATATATATATATATATATATATATATATTATATATATATTATATATATATATATATTATATATATATATATATTATATATATATATATATATATATATTATATATATATATATATTATATATATATATATATATATATATATATATATATATATAATATAAAATAATAAATAAATATAAAGTGAATACCTTCTTAATCTGTGCTTGTGTGTACGTTAGTAACAACTGAACAAACAAGCAATTGAGCATACGAGAGTATCGTCAATACACAATCATCAGAGTCCTCATTACTGTGTTATTCCAGGTGTGTTACAGCACACAGGTGAGTATGAGACGCGCAGTGTCGCCTCACTCACACTTGCCTCATTATTCCTCTAATGGAAGTAATGCCACTCCGTCCATCCAGACGGAGTGATGAATGTGGAATGGGTAATAATGAATGTGAAGTTAGGATGAATGTGGAATGGGTAATGATGAATGTGAATTACTTACCAATGATGAATGTGAAGTGTGTAATGGATGTTTAATCCGTAATGATGAATGTGAAATGTGAATGAATGTTTAATGAGTAATGAATGCAAAGTGTGTAATGAATGTTTTGTGGGTAATGACGAATGTGAAGCGGATAATTTTTAATTTTATTTCCAAACACTTTGTGGTATGTGGTTGCCTGCTGTTCCACCATAATTAACATTGTATACCATCAAGGAGACATGCCTTGATGCCGCTGAAGGGATCTTGATTCAGGGAATTGGAGTTATATGCCCTTTCCTCGGATCAGACCTGGTTGCCTCCTGTTCCCTGTCTGTATGCCTTGCGTGTTTAGCGCTTTCCTGAGACTATTAAAATACAAGTCTTCAACATGACGCCCGAACTGTAGTCTTAGACTTCGCCAGCTGTGTCTCCAAGATA
>WNWK01006837.1:0-45000 GCA_009830355.1 Cherax destructor
TGGTGGTATGGGGGTCTTTTTTCCTGGCTCTAATATCTGTTGTAATGGAGTGGAGGCCACTGACTGTGATTCCACTCAGAAATGATTGCAGTTGGTGTACAATTTCTGTCATTTCCTGCCAGCTTTTCCTTCCTGGCACTAAAAACCTCTCTCTCCGGAGTGGCTGTGGCTACCCTGATTTTGCCATGGTCTGATGTCTGTGTCGCCTCGTACCCTTTAGGTGGTATGCCTGGCAATATAAGTTATAGCACTGTCTTTCCTGAATTGATGTGTGGCACATATCAGGGTGGAAAAACTTACAGGACGGGAGGTTGCGCAATCGGTAAACAAATAAAAAAGTTGAGGTCAGATCGTGAGGTGACCCCTTCAGGTTCGATGTGGTTTGGGTGTATACCTGGAGTTTACCTGGAGAGAATTCCAAGGGTCAACGCCCCTGCGGCCCGGTCTGTGACCAGGCCTCATGTTGGACCAGAGCCTGATCAACCAGGCTGTTATTGCTGGTCGCACGCAGTCCAACGTACGAACCACAGCCTGGCTGGTCAGGTACCGACTTTACGTGCATGTCCAGTGCCTGCTTGAAGACAGCCAGGGGTTTGTTGGTAATCCCCCTGATGTATGCTGGGAGGCAGTTGAACAATCTTGGGCCCCTGACACTTATTGTGTTGTCCCTCAACGTGCTAGTGGCGCCCCTGCTCTTCATTGGGGGGGATGTTACATCGCCTGCCGAGTCTTTTGCTTTCGTAGGGAGTGATTTTTGTGTGCAAGTTTGGTACTAAGCCCTCGAGAATTTTCCATGTGTATATAATAATGTATCTCTCCCGCCTGCGTTCTAGAGAGTACAGGTTTAGGAACTTCAAGCGTTCCCAGTAATTGAGGTGGTTTATCGCACTTATGCGTGCCGTGAAGGTTCTCTGCACATTTTCAAGGTCAGCAATTTCACCCGCCTTGAAAGGTGCAGTTAGTGTGCAGCAATATTCCAGCCTAGATAGAACAAGCGATCTGTAAAGTGTCAACATAAACTTGGCATCCCTGGTTTTAAAGGTTTTCATTATCCATCCTGTCATTTTTCTAGCAGATGTGATTGCTACAGTGTTATGGTCCTTGAAGGTGAGATCCTCTGACATGATCACTCCCAGGTCTTTGACATTAGTTTTTCGCTCTATTGTATGGTTGGAATTAGTTTTGTACTCCGATGAGATTTTAATTTCCTCACGTTTTCCGTATCTGAGTAATTGAAATTTCTCATCATTGAACTTCATATTGTTTTCTGCAGCTCATTTAAAGATTTGGTTTATGTCTGCTTGGAGTTTTGCAGTGTCTTCAACGGTGGACACTGTCATACAGATTCGGGTGTCATCTGCAAAGGAAGACACAGCACTGTGGCTTATATCCCTGTCTATGTCCGATATGAGGATGAGGAACAGGATGGGAGCGAGTACTGTGCCTTGTGGAACAGAGCTTTTCACAGTAGCTGCCTCAGACTTTACTCTGTTGATTACTACTCTTTGTGTTCTACTTGTTAGGAAATTATAGATCCATCTACCAACTTTTCCTGTTATTCCTTTATCACGCATTTTGTGTGCTATCACACCATGGCCACACTTATCAAAGGCTTTTGCAATGTCTGCATTCTGTTTGTCTTCTAAAGCATCCAGGACCTTGTCGTAGTGGTCCAGTAGTTGGGACAGACAGGAGCGACCTGCTCTAAACCCATGCTGCCCTGGGTTGTGCAATTGATGGGTATCAAGATGAGTGGCGATCTTGCTTCTTAGAACCCTTTCAAAAATTTTTATGATATGAGACGTTAGCGCTATTGGTCTGTAGTTCTTTGCGATTGCTTTACTGCCGCCTTTGTGGAGTGGGGCTATGTCTGTTGTTTTTAGTAACTGCGGGACGACCCCAGTGTCCATGCTCCCTCTCCATAGGATGTTAGAAGCACGTGATAGGGGCTTCTTGCAGTTAGTTACCATTTTGTCCTAGGCACATGTCGATTAGACACTAGGCCTGTTGTATGTATGTATGTATGTGTGTGTGTGTGTGTGTGTGTAACGAAACACTTCGAAATGTTTCGGCCCCGCCGGGAATTGAACCCGGGCCCTCCGTGCGTGACGCAAGAGCGCTAGCTCTTGCTAGTTCTTGATGAACACGGAGTTCCGTGAGTCTGGGCCTGGAGCGGAGTGCAGGGGCATGTCATTTATTGCCTTTTCGAAGTCATTTGGCGTCGTGGTGATGTCAGATAGGCATGCGTCTGTCAAGTTATGTGGCACTCTATAAAAAATTCATTTAGGTCTTCGATTTTCGGTCTAGTTAGCGGCTCGCTAAAAACTGAGTCATACTGGGACTTTAGTAACTCACTCATTTCCTTGCTGTCATCTGTCATTTTGCTGTCATCTGGTAAGAGATGGCCAGTCCGTCAGATAGAGCTTGGGCAGCTATAGCAGTCCGAGAACGTGATCTTAATCATTAAGGAGGCGTTGGGAATTTTAGTAATGATGTCCACCGAGGCCCAGGCATCCTTGTCTTCGATTGATGACTTGATGTCTAGTCGTTCTACGAAAACACAACGTTTCGTCTTCAAGTTTGAAGACTTAGAGATGACAAAGCCACGATCCTTAAGTCTTGATAGAGATAGTAATGTGGAGATTTTCGGCCTCCTCATCGCTGTTGCAGGCGACTAGGAAGGCGTCTTAGATGGAGACAATGCTGGTAAACCTGACTTGCAGGCAGCTTTTAAGGGGCAGAGGCAAGAGCGAGCTTGGAGGCGTCATTTACCATAGAACTGCTAGACGTTATCTTCACACGACGTGACATCATGGAAAAGTAGAGGTGATGCTGTAGACTATAGATTCCCCTCACCAAAGGGTATAGAAGAGAGACTTCTTCAGTGGGAGCAGGTGAGTCTTACCAGTGGCGAGGGGAGTACTGTAGAAATGTATCGGATGTGAAAATTTAGATATCCGCAGATACGGATGTGTATGAGGATGTCTTACTTATATTGCGGATGCGGATGTAAGAAATTGTGCGGATGTTCCACGGATACGTATATCCGATACATCACTGGACTGAGTAGTGCTCTGAGATCGCTGACGTATTTTGTTAATTAATTACAAATTTACTTTTTGTATATTCATAACAAGATTAGCCGTATTTTATGCAAGCTATATTTCCATGTTTTACTATTTACAACTACGCTTTACTACTCTGTTTTCTTTTATTTGACCAAATTTAAAAGTTGCAAAACCATTACCTATAACATTCCACAAAGCCCGTACGGGCTTAGCGCACTTTCCTTAATAATATTTCGAAAAAATTATCCTTATAAAATTAGGTCAAGAATAAAAAAAGCCACAATACCGTGACTGGAACAATACACAAATAACCCGCTATTGATTGGTCTTCCTCTAAAACTGTCTACCCTACCTCCAACTTTCACAGTCGTCGTCTTGTTGAATCCTCCTTATACACAACTTTCCTTGTATGAATCTGAGTCGTGGTTTTGTCTCTGTTGATCCTTTCCTTTCCCATTACATTATTAAATGCTCCAAACTTCAGAACACCCGTGACCTAACCTGATTCTTTTTTCCTTCTCCCTCTTAGTATTTGACTGACTCCACTCCTACTACTACTACTACTACTACTACTACTACTACTACTACTACTACTACTACTACTACTACTACTACCACTATTACTTCTCCACCATTACTCCTCCACCACTTTCTCTTGTTCCCGCCCCTCTCGGCTGCCTATATAAACCTCCCTCTCTCCCTTCTTTCTGTTGGGTTTAGTCCCGACTCTATTTCTGACTCTAAAATATTTCCTCTCACCCACCTACTCTTCGCCTATCCCCACTTCCCTCTCGCCCCTTGTGGGTACTTATCCCCACTTCCCTCTCGCCCCTTGTGGGTACTTATCCCCACTACCCTCTCGCCCCTTGTGGGTACTTATCCCCACTTCCCTCTCGCCCCTTGTGGGTACTATCCCCTTCCTCTCGCCCCTTGTGGGTACTTCCTCACTCCCTTTGTATCACCTTCCTCTGCCCTTGCCCTCTGTGGGTTTTCTTGAACCTGAAGTCCTATTCGTATTCGTATTCTTTCTGTTAGTGTGACTTTGTAAATGGGTCAAGTCGGACCGAAACGTCGTCGTAAGCTCATTTCTTCAATTGCAGGTTATTTGTGTATAGGTCAAGAATAATAATACTTTTCGAAGGCCTAAATATTCACCCGTCGAAAAGATTTTTTAAAAATCCTACACTAATTCTACTGGTGAAGATTGTGTCTCTTAAGTTTATATATATACACCGAGAGGAGTGTCTCTCAGTGTTTATACACTGAGATATGTATATTTCGATCTTACCGCCTCACACAGCTTATAAGTTTGAAAATGTGTACTCGTGTGCACATGTTTAGACACGTTTGGACCGTCATGGGCTGTGCTGATTACTTTTAGCAATGTTATATATTGAACGAGATTTCATCTGTGTTTTCAGAAATAAACATCTCAGCAAGGTAGACAATAAATTCTTTATTTTTCTCATCAATTTCCTTCTTAACATTCATAGACAAGAAAATGGGGAAAAATGTCCTACTGTGTCAAACATTCATTCATATAATCTTACCTATAAAATAATAATAATAATAATAATAATAATAATAATTTCTACAAGTACATGTACAAGGTATACAGTCATAGCTGACATCAATGACATACTACTATATAGAAAGCCACTTGTTATGCAGAGCATTTCGGGAAAATTAGGTAAATTTTGTACCCAGGATACGACCCACACCAGTCGACTAACACCCAGGTACCTATTTTTACTGCTAGGTGAACATGGACAACAGGTGCATTAAGCAAACACGTCCTATTGTTTCCATCCTACCGGAGATCGAACCACGGACCTCGATATGTGAGCTGAATGCTCTAACAATCGAACTATGGGACACCTTAATAGCATGGTTTAGCAAGGTTATATATATCGAAAGATGTATATCAGTGTATATACTTATATACACCTCACTGTTTCAGGTATTAAAATATATTTGACAGGTGGTGAACAAGTTACGTGCAGTCTTGACTCTCGTCTTGATTCTCCGGTGCTCTCCCGGCCCGGGTCTTTTCCAGATGGTGACCCGGCCTTGGCTCCCTGTCTTGGGAGTGCCTGAGATCTATTTCTGCCATGGGAGGAGGTACAAGTACCTTCTCATCTTCTAGGACCAGCTGTCCCCAGGCCTAGCCCCATTCCCCGCCCTCACGGGGCTCGTAGGGAGAAGCTAGGCCTCTAGTCTGCCATCATCCCCGCCCCAGGAGGCTTGTGGGAATGGCAGTCTTGTGAGATGCAGGTGGTAACAGCTCTGGCCATGATGTCGCGTGTAGTCGATATGCTTGAAACCTAATTAACCAACCAACTTATTTGCATTCATCTGACGAATATTGACATATTTATTTTATTATTTGAGAGGAATGTAAGGCCACGTACAGTGGTAAGTCTCTGCCACATTCATTCATCAGAAATAGTTTTGGCAGACAAGTGATTTTCAATTGTATACGAATATCACAATCTAATAATTCCCTATTGTACTCATTTATGGAATCCAGTAAGTCAGAGGAAGCGTGCCCACATATGGTGCCCACATATGGTGCCCACATATGGTGCCCAGATACTCTACTCGTGACTGTTCTACACAACACCCGCACGTCATTTTCGTATTTGTAGTTAATAAACGAATTTCCACCAGAAAATGGAAAAATATGTGTTTACTAAGCATATGTGACTATTTAATATGAACGGTTCGAATTAGTTGTATCTGCTTTGTAATAGATTATATATATATATATATATATATATATATATATATATATATATATATATATATATATATATATATATATGATTATAATAACTAATCATTATATTGTATATACTGAGTTCAGTTCAGACTCTCAGGTAAGGACCCACTAGGGGCGAGGGGGAAGTGGGGACAGACGAAGAATAGCCGGTGAGAGGAAGAGCTGAAGGAGAAGAGAAAGAGTCAGGACTAAACCCAACAGTCTAACTACTTATATACTGATAGGTGTATATATCGGTTCATGTCCTCCGAGAGGTGTGTATCGCAGCATATATACACTGAGGTCAACAATGACATATTGACGTGTTTCACACTCACCTACACTCCCAAGGAAGCCGACGATCAACCTCTGGCATATACCAGCCTGAATCCAACCCAGGTTAGCAGTGGCCAGGGTGCAGTTCATCATGGCTGCTGCTGCTCCTGCTGCTCTTGCTGCTCCTGCTGCTCTTGCTCTGCTGCTGCTCTTGCTGCTGCTCTTGCTTCTCCTGCTGCTCCTGCTGCTCTTGCTGCTGCTGCTGCTGAGACAGTTTGTGGTCGTCTGCTGAGCAGGACACGCAGTAACCCTGGCCTTAATGTGTAAGAAAGAGCATAACATTTAACATCCGTTCAGATAATGTTTTACTCTTCCTGTGGTAGTAGCAGTCGTTTGTTTCATTATTTATTATCCAGCCATTCATCTTTATATTGACTGACCAGCCTTTGTGAGGAAATATTTTTATTTGAAGTTTCTGAACACCGTCTTCCCGCTACTAACGACACATGTGACTAAAATAGGAACGTAAACAGTGAGGAGCTAGACCTTTTAGGGAGCGATGGTGGGTGTCCAATATTTAGACGTTTAAATAAACCATTGTTTTTTTCCAGTAAGGCCCATCATGCCTTTGCTTTACCTGTTTTTACACAGGAACTGACGTATGTCTGGTCCCTCTAGTCTTGATCCCTTCACTCTGATGCTCGTGAAGGGCTCACGATCCAGTGAACTGGAGCCATGCTTTCCTTTCTCAGATCAAACTTCATTACCACCTATCCTCCAGCGTTGTCTAACCCTTACGGGTTTTGCGCTTCATCATGAATGAAAGGAGAATTTTCGCGCCGGTTCAGAAGGTCGTGAGGAACGTCTGGGTTAAGTCGTCCTTATTTTATGACTGACTTGACTCAAGCATATTGCAGCGCTGTGTGACCCTTGTGGGTTTAGTGCTTAGTTTTGATTATTTAATACAAATAATTGTCTCAAGCATAACTGATACTTCTTTTTTTTTTTTACTGTAGGCTGGTCGAGTGGGTTGGTGGGGGGGGAGTTCTATGACGTGGGTTTTGGGTTGGGGTGGGTTACTTTACGGTGGACGGGGAGGAAGGGGGAAGGAAAAAGTTGGGTTATGATGGTGGTGGTGGTGATGTGGTGGTGGTGGTGGTGATGGTGGTGGTGTTGATGGTGGGGGTGATGGTGATGATGGTGGTGATGGTGGAGGTGGTGATGTTGGTGGTGATGGTGGAGGTGGTGATGGTGGTGGTGATGGTGATAGTGGTGACGGTGGTGGTGGTGATGGTGGTGGTGATGGTGGTGATGGTGGTGGTGGTGGTGGGTGGTGGTGGTGGTGGTGATGATGATGGTGGTGGTGGTAGGAGTGTAAGCTGGGAGTCCCTAGTGTCATCACAGATCATGTAACAAATGTCACCCTGAGGATCGTCGTCGGTTAAGCGATGTTGACATTAAAATATAAACATTATTGAGCAATATATTCATGAAGTCTCTATGGCGGGTTTCTGTTTTTTCTGATCGCATACAAAAAATAAATTCATAATCTTCATACATAATTTCATTTGTTATTTTATGCAATAACTAGCTAAAAAGTAGTTAAACGAAAATTTAACCTAACCAAACCAGACATAACGAATGTGTATTGAGATATTTGTTAAAAAATACGTAAGAATCAACTTGGGGTGAGGAGGGCGAAGAGTGTGTCAGGCATTGTTACAAAAGACGCGATATCTATTAGAAATAGACATCTCAGTGAACATTAGAAAGGAATGCCCCTCTTGCATTCAGCCTGTTACTGGGTTTTTGTAACAAGTAGTCAGTATCCTGGTCCAGTTATCCGACATATTCAATAGCAGTATCATAGGATTTCCACTGAGAGGATACTAACCAAAGAATTAAATTTAACAAGTTTATTAACAAAGATAAAACGTCTAGGGTATCAAAGTAAATCAAATGAAATATAATCAGGATATTAATTAGGCTATGAATTAGGAGGTTAGCTCCTACACGTCTCTCATAAACAATATTATTGTGCTGAAGGCACATATATCTTAATGACTCTTGTGTACCCTCTAGTACAATGTCAGCAATTTACAATAATATTCAGATATATACAAATATGTGTATGTGTTCCAGGTAACTCGTTAAGACTCGACTCGAACAGTGACCGACTAAACGACTTCTCATAAGCTAACTTCTCTAACAAGCATGCTACCAGAACAGCTTGCTTGAACAATAAAAAGACCAATTCGCCGAACAGCAATATAGCAAGTAACAGCAACACAGCGTCAGGAACAAGGAGATAAAATAACGACCCTAACTGGGGACCATCAGCAGATCCTCCATAATAGTCACAAAACTCCCTTAAGCGAACGTTCTGTTAGATATGTAAATCTTTGAAGCGAAGTCCACTAGTCTGTTGTGAGGATCCCTGCAGTTGTATGTTTGGCGTCCCTCTGGGTGTTGTTGCTGGATGTTGGGTTGCCAAGGTAGGTGGCGAAGGTGGAAGGCAGACAGGTGTGTAGACGGCGATGCAGCGCCCTCCGGTAGTGTTGGTTGAGACCCACGAAGACCACGGGGTCGATTACCAGGTGTAGATAAAACATCATGTGGGTGATAATAGATGACAGGCCCTTCTCCCTCAATATGTGCACCACCGCGTGTGGAGCATCCAGCAGCAGGTTCGTCACGATCATCACTTGGATGGTGAAGGAGACATGGTCTGTGGGGATGGCAAACCTCTGGTTCTCTGCTAAAAACCTCCTCTTGTAAATTATCTGTAATATAATGCACTAAGAGTTAATTAACATTAGCCGTCTTAAAAAAAACGAAACATTAAAAAAAATGAAACTATTTTACGAATCTTCTATACAGTGATACTTTGTTTTTATTATTATTATTATATTACTAAATTCATGGGCTGCGACAGTGACTGGGGAAATAGGAGGGACTTACATTCAATCCAAAGAAGAATTCAGGTCAAATTCCTTTGATAAAGAGCTCCTTACCAGCGTCAAGAAACCTTCCTTGTGTGGTCTTTGTTTTGGGGTGAAAACCTGGTTCTGAGAGCTACCAAATTCTTAGCCACTTGTTGAGTGTTTCTTGGAACTGATAAGTGGCTGTGAAAGACACGTATTGCAGGCAACCTTTTATTATTACGACGTTTCACCTGCGTGATCCTCTAACACATACAAGTAATGCACAAAATACAAGAATTCACATTGGTGGAAGCACAAGAAAACATGATACACAAATAACCCGCACATAGAAGAGAGAGTTACCACGACGTTTCGGTCCGACTTCGACCATTTGCAAAGTCACTGACAGAAAGGACAAATGGAGCCAGTATATATAGGCCAGCTGGCAGGGACGGGAGAAGAGAGGTGGGAAAAGTAGCAGAGGCAGTGGTAAGGCAGGTAGTGGAAGTAGTAGCAGAGGCAGGGGTAAGGCAGGTAGTGGAAGTAGTACAGAGCAGGGAAAGGGGTAGTGAGGGCAGGGTAGTGGAAGTGGGCAGGCAGAGGCAGGGGTAAGGCAGGTAGTGGAAGTAGCAGCAGAGGCAGGGGCAAGGCAGGTAGTGGAAGTAGTAGCAGAGGCAGGGGCAAGGCAGGTAGTGGAAGTAGCAGTGAGGGTTATTTGTGTATTGTTCCAGTCACGGTATTGTGCCTTTTTGTTCTTTAAAACATCATAATCTTCTTAGTTTTCTCCTTCTCAGAGACAATGATAACTTAAAATAAAGTCTACAGAAACCTACCAATAAAGACAATCAAATACTACTTATATTAAGACGTATAAATAATGAAAGTCTTCAGGATATACTTTATTTTTTATATATATCCTTGGTAAGGCCTCTTTAAATTATGCTGCTCATTTCTGGTCTCATTGTTGCATAACTGACATTAAAATATCCTGGAAAACATACAGAGAAGGATAATAGAGTTAATCCCATATATCAAAAAGCTTTCCTACAATGGAAAGGTGTAGAATTGGAAAATATTTTTGAAATGTACAAATGACAAACATAAATAAATAATAGATATATAAATAAATATCTAACCAAGACTGGATATACTGGGTTATCCTAGGTTCTCTACACATATGCTGCTATGTATGATAATCTGTGTAACTGTATTTGTGTATACCTGAATAAACTTACTTACTTACTTAAATTTAGATAAGATGTATGAAAATAATGCTCCACTATTTTTGTTATGTACACACCATAACCTAAGAATGAAAAAATAGGTATACCTGGAGCAGGTTTCGGGGGTCAACTCACCCCGCGGCCCGGTCCGTGACTAGGTTTCATTGAGGATCAGAGCCTAATCAACCAGGCTGTTACTGGTGGCCGCATGTAAACCGACGTACGAGCCACAGCCCGGCTGGTCAGGTACTGACTTTAGGTTTTTATCCAGCGCCTTCTTGAAGACAGCCAGGTGTCTGTTGATAATCCTCCTTATGTATGCTGGGATGCAGCTGAACAGCCTTGGTCACCTGACACTTATTGTGTTGTCTCTTAGCGTACTCGTGGCGCCCCTGCCAAGTGTTTTGCTTTCGTAGGGAGTAATTTTCGTGAGCAGATTTGGGACTAGTCCCAAATATTATCATGTATCTTTCTCTCCTGCATTCCAGGAAGTACAAATCAAAATGCTTTATGGTACATGTGTGTGTGTACTCACCTATTTGTAGTTGCAGGGTGTCGAGTTATAGCTCCTGGCCCCGCCTCTTCACTGATTGCTACTAAGTCCTCTCTCTCCCTGCTCCATGAGCTTTATCAAACCTCGTCTTAAAATATGTATGGTTCCTGCCTCCACTACGTCACATTCCAGGCTATTCCACTTCCTGACAACTCTATGACTGAAGAAATACGTCCTAACATCCCTTTGACTCATAGGAGTCTTCAACTTCCAATTGTGACAGCTTGTTTCTGTGTCCCATCTCTGGAACATCTTGTCTCTGTCCACCTTATCTATTCCTCGCAGTATTTTATATGTCGTTATCATGTCTCCCCTAACCCTCCTGTCCTCCAGTGTCGTCAGGCCGATTTCCCTTAACCTTTCTTCGTAGGACAATCCCCTTAGCTCTGGGACTAGTCTTGTTGAAAAACTTTGCACTTTCACTAGTTTCTTCACGTGTTTGACCAGGTGGGGGTTCCAAACTGGTGCTGCATACTCCAGTATGGGCCTGACGTATATAGTGTACAGAATCTTGAACGATTCCTTAGTGAGGTATCGGAACGCTATTCTTAGGTTTGTCAGACGCCCGTATGCTGCAGCAGTTATCTGATTGATGTGTGCCTCATGAGATGTGCTCGGTGTTATACTCACCCCAAGATCTTTCTCCTTGAGTGAGGTTTGCAGTCGTTAGCCATGACTTTGCATTTAGCGGGGTTAAATTCGAGAAGCCAGTTGCTGGATCACGTGTCCAGCCTGTCCAGGTATCTTTGAAGTCCTGCCTGATCCTCATCTGATTTAATTCTCCTAATTAACTTCACATCATTTGCGAACAGGGACACTTCTGAGTCTATCCCTTCCATCATGTCATTCACATATACCAAAAATAGCACTGGTCCTAGGATTGACCACTGTGGGGCCCCGCTAGTCACAGGCGCCCACTGTGATACCTCATTACGTACCATGACTAGTTGTTGCCTCCCTGTCAGGTATTCTGTGTGTGTGTGTGTGTGTGTGTGTGTGTGTGTGTATATATATGTGTGTGTGTGTGTTTGCTTGTGTATTTGTGTACTCATATATGTGTGAATGCGTGTGTTTGTGTGTGTATGTATGCTTGTGTGTGTGTACTCATCTATTTGTGTGTGTGTGTGTACTCACCTGGTTGTACTCACCTCTTCACTGGCCGCTACTGGGTCACTCTCCCTGCGCCATGAGCTTTATCATACCTCTTCTTAAAGCTATGAATGTAACCTGCCTCCACTACATCGCTTCCCAAACTATTCCACTTCCCGACCACTCTGTGACTGAAGATATACTTCCTAACATCCCTGTGATTCATCTCAGTCTTCAACTTCCAACTGTGTCCCCTTGTTGCTGTGTCCCATCTCTGGAACATTCTGTCTCTGTCCACCTTGTCAATTCCTCTCAGTATCTTATATGTCGTTATCATGTCCTCCCTATCTCTCCTGTCCTCCAGTGTCGTCAGGTCGATTTCCCTTAACCTCTCCTCGTAGGACATACCCCTTAGCTCCGGGACTAGTCTTGTTGCAAACCTTTGCACTTTCTCTAGCTTCTTTACGTGCTTGGCTAGGTGTGGGTTCCAAACTGGTGTTGCATACTCCAATATGGGCCTAACGTACACAGTGTACAGGGTCCTGAACGATTCTTTATTAAGATGTCGGAAAGCTGTTCTTAGGTTTGCTAGGCGCCCATATGCTGCAGCAGTTATTTGGTTGATGTGCGCCTCAGGAGATGTGCCTGGTGTTATACTCACCCAAAGATCTTTTTCTTTGATTGAGGTTTGTAGTCTCTGGCCCCCTAGACTGTACTCCGTCTGCGGTCTTCTTTGTCCTTCCCCAATCTTCATGACTTTGCACTTGGTGGGGTTGAACTCCAGGAGCCAATTGCTGGACCAGGCTTGCAGCCTGTCCAGATCCATTTGTAGTTATGCCTGGTCCTCGTCCGATTGAATTCTTCTCATCAGCTTCACATCCAACTCTGACGATTCCTTCAGCCGTGGTTTCTCTTGCAGGATCCTGTTTCACACTGTTTCTGTCTTGAAGATCAGCTTGACCGGCCGTTTTCTCCTCTTCACGTACCTCCTATTCGCTGAAAATTTACTATCTCAGACATGTCCTCTTCACCTATTTCTCTAATGATGTTCTCAATCTCCTGTCTTTCCTCCTGCCATCTTTCATTGTGTGTCCTTAATTCTCTCTCCTGAAGCCCGTGAATAAACATTGACTTCTCCCTCTCCGTCTCCCATTGCCTTTCCCTCTGTGTCTCCCCAATGTTTTCCTGTAGCTCTTGGCGGCCTGGTCGTGCCTCTCCCACCACCACCCCCACTCCCAGCTGCTCTTCCCCTTCATTCCTCGTCCCTGCTTGGACTGATAGGGCCTTAGCGTAATTTATGTCTCTTCCTTCCTGTTGGGTTCCTTGTTCGATGAGGGTGTACCAGCTTCAGATGCTATGTCCTCTCTGGTCCATACCCCTGTAATTTGCTTCAGCCTATTTACCTCACATTCTAGGGCCCTTATCCTGGCTACTGCAGCTTTGACTTGTGACTCCCATTTCTTCTTCTCCTCCTCCAACCTCCCTTCCAATTTCACACAAAGCTCTGCCTCCATCCTTTTCTCCATTTTTGCAGAGACCTCACCAAATTTACTCTCCCACTCTTGTTCCATCCTTCACATCCATCTCTCTTATTGTGTGTGTGTGTATGACCCAACAATTAATATTTGCACCGATAACTCATTACAGTTGTGACCGGATGTGGACGTGTGAATTGCTTATTACTTTATAATTTGTTCATGATTGTAACCATGTATAAACGTAAGTAAGTAAATTTACTTACATGATTCATTACCTTTGTAACTTGTGAGTTCATTACCTTTGTACCTTGTTCAGCTATCAAAACTTTGGGGCCCAGTCCCTGGACCCACTATGTACCTCTGTAATCTGTAAATACCTTTGTAACTTGTCATGATTGTGACCAGATCTACCTGGAGTTCAATACCTTTGTAACTTGCTCAGCTACCAAAACTTTGGGGCCCAGTCCCTGAATCCATTATGTACCTCTGTAATCTTTTGACTACCGCCCACAGGATGGGTATGGGGTGCATAATAAAGATATTAAACTAAAACTACGTGCTCGAGTTTTCCACAGCGGAGTAATTGAAAATTTTCTTCATTGAACTTTATATTATTTTCTGGGGCTACTTAAAGATTTGGTTGATGTCCACTTGGAGACTTTCAGTGTCTTCGATGGATGACACTGTCATGTAAATTCGGGTGTCATTCGCAAAGGAAAACATGGTGCTCTGGGTTACATCTCTGTCAGACATGAGGATGAAGAACAGGATGGGAGCGAGTACCGTACCTTGTGGAACAGAGCTTTTCACTGTAGCCGCCTTTGACTTTAATCTGTTTACTATTACTCTTTGTGTTCTATTTCTTAGGAAGTTATAGATCCATCTACCAACTTTTCCCGTTATTCCTTTATCACGCATGGGTGGGGCTATGCCTGTTGTTTTTAGTGACTGTGGGATGACTCTTGTGTGTTCACAGGATCTGTAGCACTGACTACCTTCTTCACAAGCAAATATACAGGGTGCTTTTTCTGCCTTCAAATTTCCAAACCACGTTATTCTCTCCACTAAACACAAAGTTCTTAGTATCCTAACCTACGCATAGGAGAGACAGTAACTTTCTTTATCCGCACTACAGACAGTCGACATCGACGTTGCTGTCTTCACCTCGAAAGCAATCAAGGTATTCAGGACACACCACCCCATCAGGAACACAAACCCTGCATGGGTTAAAACACTCCTTTGTGGGGGAAGTGATAGTGTATGCACAGGTGAAACAACCAGAGACTTGCACATCTGATTACAGAGTGAATGACACATGGAAAACACTTGTGGTTAGTTTGAGAACTTCATTATGTTTTCCATACCCATATTTTGGGTTGTAATCAACAAATTGTAAAGGCGCATAATGAGTCCAGGGAATGGTCCCTAATATTTTAATAAGCAAGTTACAGTCGTAATGAACTATTTTTGTATGTCATCATAATAATAAATAATCTTTCCCTATGCATGTCTTTTATCACCACCTTATTTAACTACATAATGGGTCATCATTTGACTAAGACCCATGTCAAGAAACATTGTCCTTTTTCCAGACGAACAAAACACTAAAGAAAAGGGTAAATCATAGACACAGTTTGGCACTGATTTTGGCCTGAATATTATGAGTTTTAAACTTCTTTAATACACGTAGGTCACTACTCTCAAGAGTGCTAGACCTGTCTAGTACGTGGGAGATCATCACTGTGTACCAACCTTCACCATCATGAGGAAGTAAGAGACCAGTGTCAACAGAAGAGTGAGACCATAGTTAATACAGATCATGTTGATGATGACGGTGTCCACCAGAGAGTCCTTCCCGAAACTCACGACCAATGTCTTCCAGTCGTAAGCGAGCTCCAGGTCATTCTATACAAAATATATCAAATTCAAAATTAAAAACATGTCTTGTCTCTTAAACTTATTTATTAATGATAATAATAATAATAATAATGAAAATTATAATAATTACATTATTAACAATAATAATTTTAGTTATTTAAACTTATTCTTCTCTCCACAGCCTTCCATGGAGATTATTATTACATTACTTGATGAACACTAAATCCTTCCTACCTACCGACAAGAGACCCACTAGCCAAGGCAGAAAAGCGTATATGCAGAAGGTGACCTCCATCGCTGCCAGGAAGCGTATCTTGTATAACTTTTGAAATGAGTGAGGACGCCACACTGCCAGACACCTGAGCAACGAAGCAAAACATCACATAATTTTTAATATTATAAACAATGCGCGTTATTCGAAACGTCGTCATATGTTTCAGTGTTCTGTGTGCGGGTTATCCATGTATAGTTCATGAAAAAGTAAAGTCCAAGATAATGGAATATCGGAAGGAACTGGAACACTTTCCAATAAAACTAGGCAGTGGGCACAATTTTATTTATTTATTTATTTTTTGCTTGATGTGTTTATAGATGATATAATTGCTGTTGTGTTAAGGAGAGGTGTGAGCTTTAAAACACACGATTTAAAAAGACAATCAGTGTCAATGTTTGCAATAAAGTAAACAATAGTATTACAGTTGTTTTATACTAATTTGACCAACCTGAACACAGCGAGGGCAGTAAAGTTTATTCTCTCGAACTGAAGAAGAAAGAAATTGCTGATGCCTATAAAGAAGGCGAGTTTCTCCGGGAACGAGACGTCACAGAAGGCGCTCTTGTAGTTGATGAATATGATGGAGGGAAGAGCAGCCATGGAGATGGTCAGTAAGAGGCTGAAGACGAAGATCAGGTGGAACTTGGTCGACCTGTTAATCTTCTAGCACTGAACCAGACACCAGAGACAGATGCTGTTGCCTGTCGGAAGAGGAAGACGAGAATGATAGAACGGAAAGTGGCGACAGGTGGATGACAGAAGCGGACGGGGTGTATGATGAAGGCAGTGGGACGCAAGACACGAGGGACGGAATACATGACACAGGCAAAAGAATACAGTACGTATAACAAATGGGGGGGAGTGCAGTGAATATTTTTTTTATGTAACATTATTACTGTATCGTTTGCCTACTTATAATTTGTTGTAATGATTATAATTTTTTTTTTTAACTGTACCATAGAGCTGCCCTACACTTTTATGTACACCTCAATACACGTTTCTGTAAACCTACCTACATTTCCAAAAACCTGCAGTTTCTTGCAGGTTCATCTACATCTTCCTGTAGACCTAGATATAGGTTCCTGTTGAAAAGATGAGGCCCTGGGTTTGATTCACGTCTAGTGGGCAGGCTTCTTTAACCCAAAACAGTAAGTAGGTACTTGGGTGTTAGTTGACTGTTGTGGGTGCCTTTCTGAAGGAGATCAAATAACAGTTATTGGAATCAGCCACACTGCTTTAGCTTTCTTGTATTATTCTGGTTTACTAAAACTCTTGGTTAATTATCCGAATATAATATTCTTCATCAACAACAACCATCATCTTTCCATTCATTCAACTAGAGTGAATGAAATAAATTAATGGAATTATTACATGGAAGATTTCTTCGGCCAGTATCGGGGATTACCATGCCCAGCCCTTCTAGGGCAGGGTAGGTGCCATGGCTGGAGCTTGCTACCATCTGCGGCTCGCAAGCCTGCCCTTCCTGTCAGCCTCCTTGGGGCGGGGAAGGTGGCAGACCAGAGTGGCCTAGCATCTATCTACCACTTGCCTCGTGCTGGTGGGGAATGTGGCTAGGCCTGGGACCAGTTGGTCCCTCCGCTGAGGGGCACCCCCTCCCATGGGAGACATAGGTCTCTCATACTCCCACGCCAGGGAGCCGGAGCCGGGTCGCCATCTGGTAAAGACCCGGGCCGGGAGAATTCCCGGTGAATCAACACCTCCTCCACCTCCAGTATCGAGGAAGGTTAAATTCCTGTCTTCTGCTTAGTTTGTTTGATAGGTTTTAAGCCTATCGACTACACAAGGGTCATTAGGATTGTATGTCACTTGTTCAGCACCACTCAAGAATACTCGAATCCCCACCAGTCAAGAATACTCGAATCCCTAAATAAGAAGTTAAAGTTATTTCTCAGAGTACATACACTAGTGAATGCACTCTTATTATATTTTTCTTATATAAGTTTTTATAATGGTATTTTTATAGATTTTTTTTTTACCTTAGTTTCTGTGATCCGATATAATTTTTTAAATAGTCTATGCTATTTATTTTGTTTTCTTTTATTGTGACATTATAATAAAAAACTATTTTATTCAAGGGGATTCTTAAGAAAATATGATTACCTCTACAATTCCAGGAGTTACATTGCCCATGCTGGTTTAACTCTGCCCCATGGTGTTAATAAATTTATTTCTCTGTAATAACTAATAGGTTTTTCTTGTGTTAGTGTAGGGACGTAGTCTTTGGTGAAATGTTTTGGGTTATCCTAGGTAATCTACACATGTTCTGCAATGTATGATAATTTATGTAAGTTTATTCAGGTAGAGGTACATATAAATGCAGTTACATAAATTATCATACATAGCAGCACATGTGTAGATTACCCAGGATAAACCACAAAAGTCAAAGTGAATTATTTTCCTTGAGATCCTTGTAATATCTTATTTAAACCTTAAAAGTTAAAACAGCTGAATAACTCAACTATATGAAAAGTAGCTACAATAAAAGGAGATATACTAGGAATAAGGTAAACTGAGTTGTTTACATTAACATTAAAGAGAGGATCAGATAACAGTAATAGGTACATTTATGTTAGCTATACAAGAAATCACTCTCCTCCCTTTCTGTAGCTACATTCATTAGGTACTTTTTGCTCTCTTCCTGAACTGGTTCATGCTATGACTGGCTTTGACATGTGCAGGTAGTCTGTTCCACTCCTTTATTGTTGTACAATAAAATGTTTGAAGCCTGACCACTGACTGTGGGTACTACAAAGTTGTGCTTCCCTCCCCTAGTACTATAATTGCTTTGGATCCCAGCCTTTACAAACTTGGCAGCAAGATATTCTGGACACTGGTTGTGAGCATTTTTGAGGTCGATCGCCATGCCCAGCCCTTCTAGGGCAGGGTAGGTACCAAGGCTGGAGCTTGCTACCATCTGCAGCTCGTAAGCCTGCCCTTCCCGTTAGGGAAGGTGGCAGACCAGAGAGGCCTAGCATCTATCTACCTCCATGCCTCGTGCTGGTGGGGAATGTGGCTAGGCCTGGGGCCAGTTGGTCCCGCCGATGAGGGGTATCCCCTCCCATGGGAGACATAGGTCTCTGACACTCCCACGCCAGGGAGCCGGAGCCGGGTCGCCCTCTGGTAAAGACCCGGGCCGGGAGAATTCCCGGTGAATCAACACCTCCTCCTCCTCCTGAGCAATTTTATAAACGTGATTTAACTTCAGGTGTTTTACTCTGTCTTCAACATTCAGCATATCCAGTTTTAATTCATATTGGCCTACATGCTCTCTTGGACCCAGGTCCAGGATGAATCTCACTATTTTGTTCTAGGTGATTTGTAGCCTATCATTCTGGTTTTATTTTTAAACATAGTACCATGAAGAGCAAGTGTAATCAGCATGACATTGTATAAGAGCTAGACAGGGTCCTGCGAGCCTCAGTAGGTAGACACTGTGCTTGTCTGTAGAGGAACTTTAGTCTGGCATTCGTTTTCTTTACTACATTATTCTCTCTCAATTCTCCTGATATGCATGGATCAAAGGGGATTCCCAGATATTTCACTGAGGAAACTGAAGTGATGGGTTCCCCATTACACTGGACATTAAAATTATTTGCCCTTTTAAATTTATGTTTCGTGCCAAAGAGTATGGCTTCCGTTTTCCCGAGGTGTAACGATAATTTGTTGTCTACTAACCATTTGCAGCAGGATAGTACATTAGCTATACTATCTTGTGGGGTCTTTACCTGACACTAACAGAGCATTGTCATCTGGATACAATAGAAGCTTACACTTGACACTAATGGGCATGTCATTCACATAACATAGGAACAATAAGGACCCAGAATACTACCTTGGGGAACCCCACGTTGTTGATCTTGACAATTTGTTTACTGTTCCTCAGGAAGGATTTAAACCAAGCTACAGAACCTATGCCGACAGCTTGTGGTTTCGTTCATAATATATTGTAGTTGACTGTATCGAAGGCCTTTTTCAAGTCTAAGGTTACCATACCTATGAGATTCCCTAGCGACAAGTAATGTGAAGGACCTGGGAGTAATAATGTCAGAGGAATTCACCTTCAAAGACCACAACAATGTATCTACCGCATCTGCTAAAAAAATGATAGGATGGATAATGAGAACCTTCAAATCCAGGGACGTCAAGCCCACGATGATTCTCTTCAAATCGCTTGTTCTCTCTAACTACCCCCTTCAAGGCAGGCGAAATTGCTGACCTGGAGAGTGTACAAAGAACTTTCACGGCACACATAAGTACGATAAAGCACCTAAATTACTGGGAACGGTTGAAACCCCTTAATTTGTATTCTCTGAAACGCAAGCGAGAAAGATACATGATAATATACACTTATAAGAACATAAGAACATAAGAAAGGAGGAACACTGCAGCAGGCCTGTTGGCCCATACTAGGCAGGTCCTTCCATGCGTGATTTGTTTGTTTACGAGTGGGCCGCCAGTAGCAACAGCCTGGTTGACCGGGGAGACACCAGACAAGCCTGGCCTAGGGCCGGACTGCCTGAGTAGGAAAACTTGAAATCCATGATCCGCCTTGGAAAATCCTAGAGAGATTGGTACCAAACTTGCACACGAAAATCACTCCCTATGAAATCAAAAGACTCGGCAGGAGATGCAACATTCCCCCAATGAAAAGCAGGGGTGCCACAAGTACACTGAGAGTCAACACAATAAGTGTCAGGGGGCCCAAGACTGTTCAGCTGCCTCCCAGCATACATAAGGGGGATTACCAATAGACCCCTGGCTGTCTTCAAGGAGGCGCTGGACAGCCACAGCCCTGACCATCCGGGCTGTGGCTCGTACGTCAATTTGCGTGCGGCCAGCAGTAACAGTCTGGTTGATCAGACCCTAATCCACCACGAGGCCTGGTCTCAGACCGGGCCGCGGGGGCGTTGACCCCCAAACTCCAAGTAGTCCATCAGATTATTTAGAGAGGTGTCGGTCGAGTAAGATGTAACTGTATTTATGTATAGGTATACCTCAATAAATTTACGTACATACTTAATTATAGCGGAGCGGAAAATCACTCGGCTTCAGGATGTTCCATGCAAATAACCCAGTTGACTATATTTTACTATAACTGATTTTCACACAGATTGGTTAGGTAGCTGTTTTAATTTTTAAGATTATAATTATGATTTATTTTTACTGTATCTTACAGTTAGGCTTTAAATAGGTGTGCCTTAGCTCGACTGCTAGTGCATTCTGCTCACACACTGAGGTCAGGGGTTCGATCCCCGGTACGGCTGGGAACATTAGGACGTGTTTCCTCAAGACACCTGCTGTCCCTGTTCATCTAAGAGTAAAATAGGCACCTGGGTATTAGTCGAATGGTGTGGGTCGCATCCTGGGGACACAATTGACCTAATTTTCTCGGAATGTTCTGCTTAACAAGGGGCTTTCTATATAGTAGTATATGATGGGACGCACAGGAATATCAGGGTTTATGAGCCTTCCCAAAACTCATATAGTAGTATGTCATTGATGTCAGCTAGGCCTGTATACCTTGTACATGTACTTGTAGTAAATATTATTATTATTATTATTATTATTATTATTATTATTATTATTATTATTATTATTATTATTATTATTATTATTATTATTATTATTATTATTATTATTATTATAGAAAACAACGAAACAGAAGTTCCTAGGTCCTACAAGAACCTCATTCATACTCTGCACAGAGCAGGATTATTATTATTATTATTATTAAGGTGTGTAATTCATCGTATATGCGCTGAGAGGTGTACACCTCAGGACATACACAGTAAGATCAGCAGCATTACAGCCACGTCCCTCACGCTGATCTGCTCAGTGAATCTCACCTAAAGTTCCCAGGAAGCTGATGATACACTCTTGGCAGGTGGCGGCGGTGACCCAACCCGGATGAGCAGTCAGGGAGGAGCAACTCATCATCGCTGTCTTAAAAATAACCAATCCGTCTAGTGGACGGGACATCACGCAGATCCCCTGATCGTCTAGTGACAAGAGACTGATGCTACTCAACGCATCAAGAGATTGATAATGAACATCCGCTAAAATTTATCTTTTTTTTTTTCCGTTCTGAACTGGTGAACTTTCGCTGGAGTTACAGATTTATCAAGTGAAACTAGAATTTTTCCTGGTTTTATCTGCTTATATCACTGAACATGTGTTGGTCATCATAAAAGATAGAGTAGAAACTTTTTAAGATGCCAAATTATATTAATAGTGTCAGAGGTCAAGTGCGTCGGGAGGCAGACAACGGGAGCTGCAACACTCTTTTAGAGTTAGGGGGGCAGGCCAAAATTCTTCATCTCCATTATTTGTCGTCCGATTCTTTTTATCTTCGTCACATGTTTAGCAGCATGTATTTAACATGATGTGACACAGTTTCAATAAGATCGGCCAACAAACAACTGAGAGAAAAAAATTACTGATTTTGACATATGGCAGCGGGTACTTCCGGTCTGGCGGTACTAGCGGCGCTGCGGACACTTCCCACTCGTAGAATAAGATAAGGTTTCTTCGGATTTTTAACCCCGGAGGGTTAGCCACCCAGGATAACCCAAGAAAGTCAGTGCGTCATCGAGGACTGTCTGTCTTATTTCCATTGGGGTCCTTAATATTGTCCCCCAGGATGCGACCCACACCAGTCGACTAACACCCTAGGTACCTATTTGCTGCTAGGTGAACATGACAACAGGTGTAAGGAAACACGTCGAAATGTTTCCACCCGCCGGGAATCGAACCCGGGCCCTCCGTGTGTGAAGCGAGAGCTCTAGCCACCAGACCACCAGGCCACCCCAATATATTGTGAAATGTATGAATGCGTGATAGCTTGTCTTCATGCCGGAAAAAAAAATACATTTGGTTCGCTTTTGACACTCACTAAAATATCTGCCTTTTTACCCCCCACAAAATAAAAAATATTTGAGATATTCCAAATTTTGTTTCATATTATAATCAAACACACTTTGTTTTATATTCTCTGTGAAAATCATTACACTCTAATAATTAATATTGGATGTATTCGAAACAATAGGTCAAAATCTTACTTTCAAGATAATCGCGGAAAAGCGCGCGCCTCATTTACGTCAAAAGATTCACGAAAATCTCGCTGTTTTGGGCTTTTCCTACGCTTGATATGTTAGCCAAGAATAGTACCCAGAAGGAGAATGTAGAATATAACTTTGGTATATCTGTGTCTAGCATTAGGAATAATATTAGGAGAGAAAAAAATAATGAAAATGATTGCTATAGGAATGCAGTTAGAAGCCTGAGTAGATCTATAACCCTCTATGATAACATGAACATAGATAAGTATGTTTATGGAGCAACTTGACAATGTGAACAGACTGACTGATGTTGTAGTGGCCAGGCTTAGGCTTGGCTACAAGTACTTCTGGCAGTCTGGCAGACACAGATTGGGAGAAGATTATCAGGAGAAGAGTGGTGGAGCACCTAGAAAGGAATGAGCTAATCAACGACGGCCAACACGGTTTCAGGGACGGGAAATCCTGTGTCACAAACCTACTGGAGTTCTATGACAGGGTGACAGCAGTAAGACAAGAGAGAGAGGGGTGGGTAGATTGCATATTCTTAGACTGTAAGAAGGCGTTTGACACAGTCCCACACAAGAGATTAGTGCAGAAGCTGGAGGACCAGGCAGGGATAACAGGGAAGGCACTACAATGGATCAGGGAATACCTGTCAGGAAGACAGCAGCGAGTCATGGTCCGTGGCGAGGTGTCAGAGTAGGCGCCGGTGACGAGTGGGGTTCCACAGGGGTCAGTCCTAGAACCGGTGCTGTTTCTGGTATTTGTGAACGACATGACGGAAGAAATAGACTCCGAAGTGTCCCTGTTTGCAGATGATGTGAAGTTGATGAGAAGAATTCAATCGGACGAGGACCAGGCAGAACTACAAAGGGATCTGGACAGGCTGCAAGCCTGGTCTAGCAATTGGCTCCTGGAGTTCAACCCCACCAAGTGCAAAGTCATGAAGATTGGGGAAGGGCAAAGAAGACTGCAGACAGAGTACAGTCTAGGGGGCCAGAGACTACAAACCTCAATCAAGGAAAAAGATCTTGGGGTGAGTATAACACCAGGCACATCTCCTGAGGCGCACATCAACCAAATAACTGCTGCAGCATACGGGCGCCTAGCAAACCTAAGAACAGCATTCCGACATCTTAATAAAGAATCGTTCAGGACCTTGTACACTGTGTACGTTAGGCCCATACTGGAGTATGCAGCATCAGTTTGGAACCCACATCTAGCCAAGCACGTAAAGAAGCTAGAGAAAGTGCAAAGGCTTGCAACAAGACTAGTCCCGGAGCTAAGGGGTATATCCTACGAGGAGAGGTTAAGGGAAATCGACCTGACGACACTGGAGGACAGGAGAGATAGGGAGGACATGATAACGACATATAAAATACTGAGAGGAATTGACAAGGTTGACAGAGACAGAATGTTCCAGAGATGGGACACAGTTGGAAGTTGAAGACTCAGATGAATCACAGGGATGTTAGGAAGTATTTCTTCAGTCACAGAGTGGTCGGGAAGTGGAATAGCTTGGGAAGCGATGTAGTGGAGGCAAGTTCCATACATAGCTTTAAGAAGAGGTATGATAAAGCTCATGGCGCAGGGAGAGTGACCCAGTAGCGGCCAGTGTAGAGGTGGGGCCAGGAGCTATGTATCGACCCCTGCAACCACAACTAGGTGAGTACAAGTAGGTGAGTACAGATGATGATCAAACTAAATGCAAATTATGTGATCAGGCATATGGTCACTGTCTTGATCACTATGTGCTTAATTGTCCACTTATTGAGGAATATAGAGATAGACAGTATAATAACCTATGTGACATGTCAAGATATCTTATTAATGAAAATAAGATACCAGTTATACTAAGCAAATTTCCTAAATTTGCTTGTAACAGATAAGTGAAATGTAGATATAAATCCAAATGTACAATTGTTAACCCTTTTGGGGTCCAGTGCCTAGGCCTTTTGTGTATCCATATGCTCTTGTGCTACCGTCCACAGGATGGATATGGGTTGCACAATAAACTAGCCACTTCGGTGGGAAAATCTAATCCTACGCCTTGTAAGTGATTTCTTATTGTTTCCCATGTTAAAATGCCGTTTTCTTTGAGTACGCCAGCGAGGCAATAGAGAAAACCGTATATTTATAAGCATGAACATTGCTAGATCAAGGTCTCCGATGACTTCACTCTATGGTATATGACACTTCTTATTATTTTGGCCGTCTTTATTATGCTTTTATCTTATATATCTTATGTCTGATATCATTATTGAATAAATGTTATAAGCAGATAAAGTGTATTAATAATAATAACGTCAGTATAAAGACATTTGTTGGGAGTATCAAACCGCTGATCATGCAACTATCGTCCTTGGCTGCCTCTTGACTCCTCCCACCTCTGCAATAAGCCCCTCCCACCTCTGCAATAAGCCAATAAGCCGCTCCAACACTGTATTATGATGTTGAGTGGTAAATTTAGTGTAAGTAAGTAAGTTTATTCAGGTAAGATAAGATAAGATAAGATTTCTTCGGATTTTTAACCCGGAAGGTTAGCCACCCAGGATAACCCAAGAAAGTCAGTGCGTCATCGAGGACTGTCTGTCTTATTTCCATTGGGGTCCTTAATCTTGTTCCCCAGGATGCGACCCACACCAGTCGACTAACAACCCAGGTACCTATTTGCTGCTAGGTGAACATGACAACAGGTGTAAGGTAACACGTCGAAATGTTTCCACCCGCCGGGAATCGAACCCGGGCCCTCCGTGTGTGAAGCGAGAGCTCAAGCCACCAGACCACCGGGCCACCAAAAATTAAGTCTGCCCAGACCCGGGATCGAACCGGGGACCTTTAGATCTTCAGTCTAACGCTCTCCCAACTGAGCTATCTAGGCGATACTGAGCTATCTAGGCAATAACTATTATCATACATAGCAGCATATGTGTAGAGAACCCAGGATAACCCAAAAAGTCAGACAGAGTGACTTATTTCCATTGGGGTCCTTGGAAAGAAATATAGAGAGAAAATTAAACAAAGTAAAACAAAAACAAAAAAATTCATGTGGCGCGGTCACAAACTTTTTTACCTTGCGCGTCGTAAGATAATATGTTTCAAATAGCTATAATTTGCTTTAGAAACGTTGTATTAAAATGGAATTTTCACCAAAATGTTGGCAGATTCTTAAACTATTTTTCTGTCAACAGAACTCATTTTCCATATTTTTCAATTATTTTCGTACGGCGCCAAAAAATGTTCGACCCAATACCCTTGGTTCTTAGCGAGTGAAGGCGGCTCAGCACAGATCACAGGCATACGTATGCCTGAGCTCCTCTTATCTCAGAGACCCACGTATGCCCGAGCTCCTCTTATCTCAGAGACACACGTATGCCTGAGCTCCTCTTATCTCAGAGACACACGTATGCCTGAGCTCCTCTTATCTCAGAGACACACGTATGCCTGAGCTCCTCTTATCTCAGAGACCCACGTATGCCTGAGCTCCTCTTATCTCAGAGACCCACGTATGCCTGAGCTCCTCTTATCTCAGAGACCCACGTATGCCTGAGCTCCTCTTATCTCAGAGACCCATGTATGCCTGAGCTCCTCTTATCTCAGAGACCCATGTATGCCTGAGCTCCTCTTATCTCAGAGACCCATGTATGCCGAGCTCCTCTTATCTCAGAGACCCACGTATGCCTGAGCTCCTCTTATCTCAGAGACCCACGTATGCCTGAGCTCCTCTTATCTCAGAGACCCATTTATGCCTGAGCTCCTCTTATCTCAGAGACCCACGTATGCTTCCTTTCTTCTAGTTTGATCCTCCCAAACCGTTGCTGAGTCCATCTTTCCGAGACAGAATGCCAGAGTCCTGTGTTCAAAACTCTTCCTGATTTTTTAGAGGACTTAGTATGCTAATCCTTCTTATCTCAGAGACCCACGTATGCCTGAGCTCCTCTTATCTCAGAGACACACGTATGCCTGAGCTCCTCTTATCTCAGAGACCCACGTATGCCTGAGCTCCTCTTATCTCAGAGACCCATTTATGCCTGAGCTCCTCTTATCTCAGAGACCCACGTATGCCTGAGCTCCTCTTATCTCAGAGACACACGTATGCCTGAGCTCCTCTTATCTCAGAGACACACGTATGCCTGAGCTCCTCTTATCTCAGAGACCCATTTATGCCTGAGCTCCTCTTATCTCAGAGACCCACGTATGCCTGAGCTCCTCTTATCTCAGAGACACACGTATGCCTGAGCTCCTCTTATCTCAGAGACCCACGTATGCCTGAGCTCCTCTTATCTCAGAGACCCATTTATGCCTGAGCTCCTCTTATCTCAGAGACACACGTATGCCTGAGCTCCTCTTATCTCAGAGACACACGTATGCCTGAGCTCCTCTTATCTCAGAGACCCATGTATGCCCGAGCTCCTCTTATCTCAGAGACCCACGTATGCCTGAGCTCCTCTTATCTCAGAGACCCACGTATGCTTTTCCTTTCTTCTATTTTTTTGATCCTCCAAATTTTGGTCCATCATCTTCCTGGAGCAGAAAGTGCCAAGAATGTCTGTGTTAAAACTCTTCCCTGATTTTTTAGTATGGGATTTTAAGTATACTTAATTCCTTCATTATTTAAAACTCGAGGCGGGGGAAATATTCCAGGAAATCGAATAAATAGTTTAAAAAAACGACAAGACGATAAATAAGACACTTGTGCAACACTTGGAAATCTTTATTCTGGAAACTCTTCACCAGTCAGTGGCTTCTTCAGTCCTATGCTGAGAAACGGTAGAAGAAGAGGAGGAGTTTGAGGTAATCAGTCCCTTAGCCTAAGGTCGATGTGTTCAGTCCATCAGCCCACTAGTGGATTTTTTCCATGGATTGAACACAAAAACTACTGGCTGAGGGACTGATTACCTCAAACTCCTCATCTTCTACCATTTCTCTGCATAGGACTGAAGAAGCCACTGACCGGAGAAGCGTTTCCATAATACAGATTCCCAAGTGTTGCTCAAGTGTCTTATCATCTTGTCGGTTTTCTAAATTATTTATTTAAAAGCTACCTCATATGAGGCCTGGTCACAGACTGGGCCGCGGGGGCGTTGACCCCCGGAACTCTCTCCAGGTAAACTCCAGGTATCTGACATAGACAGAGATGTAAGCTACAGCACCGTGTCCTCCTTTACCAACGAAACCAGAATTTGCATGACAGTGCCATCCATCGAGGGCACTGCAAATCATGACGACAGTGCCATCCATCGAGGGCACTGCAAATCTCCAGGCGGACACTAACCAAGTAATAATATGAAGCTCACTGAAGACAAATTTTAATTACTCCGCTATGGAAAACGAGGAAATAAAAACTGTATCGGAGTATAAAACAAATTCCAATCACACAATAGAACGAAAAACTAATATGAAGGACCTGGGAGTGGTAATGACAGAAAATCTTACTTTCAAAGATCACGACAATGTATCTACTACAACTGCTAGGAAAATGATAAGATGGATAATGAGAACCTTCAAAACTAGGATGCCAAGCCCATGATGATTCTCTTCAAATCGCTTGTTCTCTTTAGGCTGGAATATTACTGAACACTAACTTGCCCTTTCAAGGCAGGCGTAATTGCAGACCTGGAGAATATACAGAGAACTATCACTGCACGTATAAGTACAATAAAGCACCTAAATTACTGGGAACTGTTGAAGGCCCTTGACCTTCAAAACCAGGGATGCCAAGCCCATGATGACACTCTTCAGGTCGCTTGTTCTATCTAGGTTGGAATATTGCTGCACACTAACTGCACCTTTCAAGACAGGTGAAATTGCTGACCTAGAAAATGTACAAAGAACCTTCATGGCATACATAATTGCGATAAAACTCCTCAATTACTGGGAATACTTGAAGTTCCTAAACCTGTACTCCCTAGAACGCAGGCGAGAGAAATACATGATCATATACACTTGGAAAATCCTAGAGGGATTAGTACCAAACTTGTACACGAAAATCACTCCCTATGAAAGCAATAGACTCGGCAGACGATGCAACATCCCCCAATGAAAAGCAGGGATGCCACGAGCACGATAAGAGACAACACAATAAGTGTCAGGGGCCCAAGACTGTTCAACTGCCTCCCAGCATACATAAGGGGGATTACCAAAAGACCCCTGGATGTCTTCAAACAGGCACTGGACAAGCACCTAAAGTCAGTACCTGACCATCCGGGCTGTGGTTCGTACGTCGGTTTGCGTGCGGCAAACAGTAACAGCCTGGTTAATCAGGCTCTGATCAACCATGGGGCCTGGTCACAGACCGGGCGGCGGGGGCGTTGACCCCCGGAACCCTCTCCAGGTGTACTCCTTGGAACGAAGGAGAGAAAGATGTATAATAATATATACCTAGAAAATCCTAGAGGGACTAGTCCCAAATCTACACGCGGAAATCACTCCTTACGAAAGCAAAAAACTCGGCAGGCGGTGCAACATCTCACAATGAAAAGCAGGGAAGCCATGAGTACGCTAAGAGAACACAGTAAGTGTCAGGAGTCCATGACTGTTCAACTGCCTCCCAGCATACATAAAGGGGATTATCAATAGACCCCTGGCTGTCTTCAAGAGGGAGCCAGACACTTAAAGTCAGTACTTGACCAGCCGGGCTGTGGTTCGTACGTCGGTCTACGTACGGCCAGCAGTAACAGCCTGATTGATCAGGCCTTGATCCACCACGAGGCCTTGTCATGGACCGGGCAGCAGGGACGTTGACCCTCGGAATACCCTCCAGGTATAGCCAGGCAGTGTGCTGGTAGCGTCTAGGATACGCACTCACAGTGGTGACAGCTACCAGCATAGTCAGGCAGGGTGCTGGTAGCGTCCAAGACACGCACAGTGATGACAGCTACCAGCATAATCAGGCAGGGTGCTGGTAGCGTCCAAGACACGCACAGTGGTGACAGCTACCAGCATAATCAGGCAGGGTGCTGGTAGCGTCCAAGACACGCACAGTGATGACAGCTACCAGCATAATCAGGCAGGGTGCTAGTAGCGTCCAAGACACGCACAGTGGTGACAGCTACCAGCATAATCAGGCAGGGTGCTGGTAGCGTCCAAGACACGCACAGTGGTGACAGCTACCAGCATAATCAGGCAGGGTGCTGGTAGCTTCCAAGACACACAGTGATGACAGCTACCAGCATAATCAGGCAGGGTGCTGGTAGCGTCCAAGACACACACAGTGATGACAGCTACCAGCATAATCAGGCAGGGTGCTGGTAGCGTCCAAGACACACACAGTGATGACAGCTACCAGCATAATCAGGCAGGGTGCTGGTAGCTTCCAAGACACACACAGTGATGACAGCTACCAGCATAATCAGGCAGGGTGCTGGTAGCGTCCAAGACACGCACAGTGATGACAGCTACCAGCATAGTCAGGCAGGGTGCTGGTAGCGTCCAGGATACGCACAGTGATGACAGCTACCAGCATAATCAGGCAGGGTGCTGGTAGCGTCCAAGACACGCACAGTGATGACAGCTACCAGCATAATCAGGCAGGGTGCTGGTAGCGTCCAAGACACACACAGTGATGACAGCTACCAGCATAATCAGGCAGGGTGCTGGTAGCGTCCAAGACACACACAGTGATGACAGCTACCAGCATAATCAGGCAGGGTGCTGGTAGTTTCCAAGACACACAGTGATGACAGCTACCAGCATAATCAGGCAGGGTGCTGGTAGCGTCCAAGACACGCACAGTGATGACAGCTACCAGCATAGTCAGGCAGGGTGCTGGTAGCGTCCAGGATACGCACAGTGATGACAGCTACCAGCATAATCAGGCAGAGGTGCTGGTAGCGTCCAAGACACGCATAGTGATGCAGCTACCAGCATAATCAGGCAGGGTGCTGGTAGCGTCCAAGACACACACAGTGATGACAGCTACCAGCATAATCAGGCAGGGTGCTGGTAGCGTCCAAGACACACACAGTGATGACAGCTACCAGCATAATCAGGCAGGGTGCTGGTAGTTTCCAAGACACACACAGTGATGACAGCTACCAGCATAATCAGGCTGGTAGCGTCCAAGACACGCACACCTCTCTCCTAACCCACACAGGGATTTACGAAGCTTAATAAGCCACTGTTGCCCCAGCTTAAAGCACTATCTGAGTTTCGTGTATCATTAGCTTAAATCGACCTCCTGGCCACCTTAGCAGACTTAAGATCATAACTTCAGATCTGGACCCTCGGACAGAGCTTGCTGTCTAAGTTACTAATGTTACACCGTTCACGCTTCTCTTCCTTCCCCTTAATTTATTGCGTATTGTTCTATTTACTCGTTTTAGCAAGAAATTGCAACGTAGTGTGAGCAGCTAGCCAGGGTTCACATGGACACCAGTCAGGATAAAGATATACACAGAGCGAAATGTTCTTCCAGTAGAAGCTTGTACTAGAGCTTGTGTCTTTTCTTTAAGAATCTTTATTATTCTTGAGTTATAATGTAAACTACAATGTTTTACAATGATGGCTTACAATGATAAGTTCCAGGTTACGTAATGCACTTACGGTTTACCAGGAAACTGACGCTATTTTGATGGTTGGTAGTAGGGAGGTCTCTAGGTGCTGGTGAAGAGCTCTTCATCCAGAGAATTGGAGCTAACCTGTCCCTCCTCGGATCAAACCTCCCCTTCCCTAGATGCTGAGTGACCCCCCCACACACACACACACACACACACATATATATATATATATATATATATATATATATATATATATATATATATATATATATATATATATATGTATATATATATATATATATGTATATATATATATATATATATATATATATATATATATATATATGTATATATATATATATATATGTATATATATATATATATATATATATATATATATATATATATATATATATATATATATATATATATATATATATGGGAGCTATGTAATGCTACAGTTTAAATAATTAAAAATATATTATAACTAGAATATATTAAACAGTGATTCAGAATTGTCATTTTAACAAAATTTGTTCATATAATATTCTTAACAGTGAACTGTATAAATACATATACTTAAAAATGGTTATAATATTAACCATAATTTTTAAAGGGGTGGAGGGGTAAGCCAGCGGAAGGCCTCGGTCAGATGACCAAAAGCTCCAGCTGTGGGTCATCATATGACTAAGACCCGCGTCAGGAAACATGACAAGTGTTTCCTGATAAACATTGTACCTACCTACCACTGTATAAATCCAATAATCTAAGAAAGCTAAACAATGTAAACAGTGGCGGAGCTTCGTGAGGTGAACGTGTATCAGTCAAGACAGAACAGACTCGCACAGTTCTGCATGAATGATTAGGATGTTCTTCATTATTCGTTTCTAAGAAGCCTGCTGTGTAGGAGAAACGTTTCAGAATAAACTTACCTAATTGTTGTATGTACATGTGTCTTGCTTATCAACACATACAGTATAGTTTTTCATTTGATCTTCGCTAGCCTCGTCCTCAACAACCTTTTATGTCAGGCTTATAATAAAATAAAATAAATACTTCCTGCCCCTCCTGACTGAACAACCCACGGCACAGCAAGTCTCAGGTATCTAGAAATCTTTCAATAAACCTTCTTCCATCGCGTCTCGCAAGAGGTAAAAACCGTATTGTCTTTGCCTTATTATTCTTAAGTGTGCCCGAAATGCTCTGCATATACAGGGGCTTTCGGTATGTACACCCAAATGTCATTCTCCTTTGTACAACCACTGTATCACGCTGAAATAAATTATTATTATTATTATCACTAGCCCTCGCTTGACCGCCAGTATGGCGGATGTTCACCCTGTGACGTCACGTGTAAGCACAATGTAGAAGCTACCAATAGATCCCTGGCTGTCTTCAAGAAGGCGCTGGACAGGCACCTAAAGTCAGTACCTGACCAGCCGGGCTGTGGTTCGTACGTCGGGTTACGTGCGGCCACCATGAAGCCTGGTCACAAACCGGGCCGCGGGGGCGTTGACCCCGAAACCCTCTCCAGATATACATATGGTAAGCAATGTTGAGGTCCACTCCAAGCAGAAAGTATGTATGTATTTGAGATGTATTGGTATATGCAGTGTGCTCTGATGAGACTCTTTAGTCTGTGTAAGTCACTGAGACGAGGTTCTCTATTAATCTCGGTCATTCTAAATTGTAATCTATCGTTCTAAATTTTCTGCCATCATTCTAAACTGGTTACCAGTATTCTAACTTGCTTCCTGTCAGTCTAAATTCTTCTCCTTCACCTTTCTAAAATGTTCTTCATCATATGAAAATGTTTTCTAACATTCCAAAAGTTTCTATATCATTCTAAAAATTCGTCCACCCGGCAAGTCCCTCACTTCCGCCACTCACAGTTGATTCCCTACATCTCAATCTGTTCAGTATAATACTTGTAACAGTCCTGTGGCATACCTGTTACCTGTTTCGAGGCTTCCTCCAGCTTCCCCATTGCTCGGCCTAAGGTCAAGCTTCCTTGTTGACCTCTTGGTTAACTAGGCTGTTGCTGTTGGCACCCAGAGGTCTACATTGCCATCACAGCCACCTGGCAGGGGTGTCAAGTCAGGTCAGACGAGAAGCAGGTTTATATATATAACAGTGTTAATCTTCCCTTGGAGTGTGACCTGCAAAGTATTGATCCTCCAGAACCCATCCCACACGTCAGGTCCCTTCCCACACTCCCAGGTCCCTTTCTACACTCCCAGGTCCCTTCCCGCACTTCCAGGTTCCTTCCCACACTCCCAGGTCTCTTCCCACACTCCCAGGTCCCTTCTCACACTCCCAGGTCCCTTCCCACACTCCCAAGTCCTTTCCCATGCTCCCAGGTCCCTTCCCACAATCCCAAGTCCCTTCCCACACTCTCAGGTCTCTCCCCACACTCCTAGGTCCTTTCCCACACTTCCAGGTCCCTTCCCACACTTCCAGGTCCCTTCCCACACTTCCAGGTCCCTTCCCACACTTCCAAGTCCCTTCCCACACTCCCAAGTCCCTTCCCACACTCCCAAGTCCCTTCCCACACTCCCAAGTCCCTTTCCACACTATCAGGTCTCTTCCCACACTCCCAGGTCCTTTCCCACACTTCCAGGTCCCTTCCCACACTTCCAAGTCCCTTCCCACACTTCCAAGTCCCTTCCCACACTCCCAAGTCCCTTCCCACACTATCAGGTCTCTTCCCACACTCCCAGGTCCTTTCCCACACTTCCAAGTCCCTTCCCACACTCCCAAGTCCCTTCGCACACTATCAGGTCTCTTCCCACACTCCCAAGTCCCTTCCCACACTATCAGGTCTCTTCCCACACTCCCAGGTCCTTTCCCACACTTCCAGGTCCCTTCCCACACTTCCAAGTCCCTTCCCACACTCTCAAGTCTTTTCCCACACTCCCAAGTCCCTTCCCACACTCCCTAATCCCTTGCCACACCCCTCAGATCCCTTCTCACACACCCCAGGCAAATGTTCAGCTATTATCACGCGTCTGGCACTAATTCCCTTGTCTTTCTCGCTCGTTGTTCTTTTTGTATCACACTGCAGCTCATGTGTAATTAGTTATAGGTATGTGGGTGATTGTTAGTCCTTCCATGAAGGAACTTAAGTAATAACAACTGTGGTTATTCAACTATACTCACAACCTAACAGTTATACAATATAATGCGTTATCATATTGTTCATTATGTTAGTTTATAATGAATTGCTTTAAGCGACAGTGTATTTTATATATGTGTTAATGTATAATGAACTGTTTAAACTATTTTTTTACAATATTTCTACATTATATGTCTGAACTTCATTGCTTTCATGCATAAATTTTATTGCAAAGGCATCCTTTATGTATAATTTGTGAAAATACATTGTGTTCGTTATTTTATTGTACTGAGGATGAGGAATTGAGTTATCGAAAACGTCTGAATAAATATCTTGATACTTGCCTTTGAATACACACACACACAACAGCAGCCAGGGCCAGGAGCTATGACTCGTCCCCTGCAACCACAACTAGGTGAGTACACACAGCACCAGTTTGGAACCCATACCTGGTCAAGCGCGTCAAGAAATTAGAGAAAGTGCAAAGGTTTGCGACAAGGTTAGTTCCAGAGCTAAGGGGAATGTCCTACGAAGAAAGGTTAAGGAAAATCGGCCTGACAACAATGGAGGACAGGAGGGTTAAGGGAGACATGATAACGACATACAAAATACTGCGTGGAATAGACAAGGTGGATAGATACAGGATGTTCCAGAGAGGGGACACAGAAACAAGGGGTCACAATTGGAAGTTGAAGACTCAGATGAGTCAAAGGGATGTTAGGAAGTACTTCTTCAGCCATAGAGTTGTCAGGAAGTGAAATAGTCTAGCAAGTGATGTAATGGAGGCAGAAACCATACATAGCTTTAAGACGAGGTATGATAAAGCATGGAGCAGGGAGAGAAGGGACCCAGTAGAGATCAGTGAAGAGGCGGGGCCAGGAGCTGAGTCTCGACCCCTGCAACCACAATTAGGTGAGGTGAGTACAATTAGGTGAGTACACACCACGAGCTATGACTCGACCCCTGCAACCATAATGTTATTTCATTACTGGTATTTTGTTTTCGTATCAGACTCCTGTGTACTTGACTTGGCCACTACTGTACCAGACTCGACCACTACTGTACCAGACTCGGCCACTACTGTACCTGACTTGACCACTGCTGTACCAGACTCAACCACTACTGTACCTGACTTGGCCACTACTGTACCAGACTCGGCCATTACTGTACCAGACTCAGCCACTACTGTACCAGACTCGGCCACTACTGTACCAGACTCAGCCACTACTGTACCAGACTCGGCCACTACTGTACCAGACTCAGCCACTACTGTACCAGACTCGGCCACTACTCTGTGGTACGATATTACAACTCCTTATTCATGAATAATCTTGGTCGAGTCGTTAAAGTTAGAAGCAATTCATGGCGTGTGGTATAAAAGGGGTCGTTAAATTACTGTGCAGGAGGAATCTTTCCTGCCATTGTGGCAATGATTTATTGTCACTTTATGACTTAGAAACAAGGACTTTCGTTTTTTTAATAAAAATCACGGAAATATTAGAATTTTCCTGATAATAATGATAGGACCTAGGTCTAAATAAGCTACTTTGACCTTTTTAGGGTTATCTTAGGTAATTTACACTATGTATGATAATTGTACTTATGTGTATCTGTACCTTGTTAAGGTTACTGAGGCCTATGTATGCAAGGAAGACTCGTAAGGTTATACCTTCCACTGAATTGCTTGTTAAATTAAGGTCATAAGGACTTACCCTGCAAGTGGCCCAGTGCATTCTGGCGATGCAGAAGTTACATGAGGTCATGAGGTAAAGGAAGTCGTATATTTTTATTTGGTTCAGAGGTTCATGTCTCAGAGCCTTGAGCCTAAAGCTGTAGACTGCAGCTGTGTTGAAGAGCCTTCACTTGATCGACAGGAGATTCTTGTCGACCAGGTCTGGTGTGGCTGTTTGGACGACCAGGTGTTGCTGTTTGGACGACCAGGTGTTGCTATTTGGACGACCAGGTCTGGTGTTGCTGTTTGGACGACAAGGTCTGGTGTTGCTGTTTGGACGACCAGGTCTGGTGTTGCTGTTTGGACGACAAGGTCTGGTGTTGCTGTTTATCGACCAGGTCTGGTGTGGTTGTTGGACGACCAGGTCTGGTGTGGTTGTTGGACGACCAGGTCTGGTGTGGTTGTTGGATGACCAGGTCTGGTGTGGTTGTTGGACGACCAGGTCTGGTGTCGTTGTTGGACGAACAGGTCTGGTGTGGTTGTTTTACGACCAGGTCTGGTGTGGTTGTTGGACGACCAGGTCTGGTGTGGTTGTTGGACGACCAGGTCTGGTGTGGTTGTTGGACGACCAGGTCTGGTGTCGTTGTTGGACGACCAGGTCTGGTGTCGTTGTTGGACGAACAGGTCTGGTGTGGTTGTTTTACGACCAGGTCTGGTGTGATTGTTGGACGACCAGGTCTGGTGTGGTTGTTGGACGACCAGGTCTGGTGTGGTTGTTAGACGACCAGGTCTTGTGTGGTTGTTGAACGACCAGGTCTGTTGTGGTTGTTTGACGACCATGTCTGGTGTGGTTGTTGGACGACCAGGTCTGGTGTGGTTGTTTTACGACCAGGTCTGGTGTGGTTGTTGGACGACCATGTCTGGTGTGGTTGTTGGACGACCAGGTCTGGTGTGGTTGTTTTACGACCAGGTCTGGTGTGGTTGTTGGACGACCAGGTCTGGTGTGGTTGTTGGACGACCACTAGTTGTCAGAACTTCAGTCTCTGTTCCACCCATGAGACCACCATCACCCTCATTCCCCCACCTTCACCCTCTTTCACCTTCCTTCACCCTCCTTCACCCTCCTTCACCCTCCACGGACGAGAAGAAGAGTAACTCTTCCAGCGATCTTGATCAAAGAAATTTCATCTACTCTCCACCTGGATCAAAAAAATTTACCTCCCATACTCCAAGGTGCTGTATAGTACATACAGGTTTAAAATATCCCCATATATATTACAACACCTATAATAATAATAGTAATAATAATAATAATAATAATAATAATAATAATAATAATAATAATAATAATAATAATAATAATAATAATAATAATAATCAACAACAACAACAATAATACATAATCAAGTTTCCTTAATTTACATTTGTGGTTGAATTCTTGCAATTATTTTGTCAAAACCTTGTACTATATATATATATATATATATATATATATATATATATATATATATATATATATATATATATATATATATATATATATATATATATATATATATATATATAATATATCTTGCCGAATAGGTAAAACTGGTCAATTAGCAAGAACTCATTTAAAATTAAGTCCTTTCTCAAATTTTCTCTTATACTTTTAAAGATATATTTTTTATTTTATGTTAATATAAAAATTAGTGATTTTGTACCAAAAGAACCTTAGAAAACGTATCTAACCTTATTATAACAAGTGCAATTTAATTTAGCCTAATCCAACTAAATATATTTTAGATAAGTTTACAATAATTTAATAATAAACAAACACAATGAAATATATTTTTTTCGTTAGGTTCAGAATGATTTTTGCGAAATTATTGCATAGACAAATTTTCGCTTGTCTTATTCGGCAAGAAGAGTGTTGCAAAGGTTAGTGGACGAGTTTGGGAGGGTGTGTAAAGGTAGAAAGTTGAAAGTGAACATAGATAAGAGTAAGGTGATGAGGGTATCAAACGATTTAAATAAAGAAAAATTGGATATCACATTGGAGAGAGGGATTATGGAAGAAGTAAATGTTTTCAGATATTTGGGAGTTGACGTGTCAGCGGATGGGTTTATGAAGGATGAGGTTAACCATAGAATTGATGAAGGAAAAAAGGTGAGTGGTGCGTTGAGGTATCTGTGGAGACAAAAAACGTTATCTATGGAGGCAAAGAAGGGAATGTATGAAAGTATAGTGGTACCAACACTCTTATATGGGTGTGAAGCATGGGTTGCAAATGCTGCAGCGAGGAGGAGGCTGGAGGCAGTGGAGATGTCCTGTCTAAGGGCAATGTGTGGTGTAAATATTATGCCAAAAATTCGGATTGTGGAAATTAGGAGGAAGTGTGGAGTTACTAAAAGTATTTGTCAGAGGGCTGAATAGGGGTTGTTGAGGTGGTTTAGTCATTTAGAGAGAATGGAACAAAGTAGAATGACTTGGAGAGCGTATAAATATGTAGGGGAAGGAAGTTGGGGTAGGGGTCGCCCCCGAAAAGGTTGAAGGGAGGGAGTGAAGGAGGTTTTGTGTGCGAATTGCTTGGACTTCCAGCAAGCATACGTGATCATTTTAGATAGGAGTGAATGGAGACAAATGATTTTTGGGATCTGACGAGCTGTTGGAATGTGAACAGGGTAATATTTTGTGAAGGGATTCAGGAAAACCTGTTAGCCGGACTTGAGTCCTGGAAATGGGAAGTACAATGCCTGCCCTTTAAAGGAGGGATTTGGGATATTGGCAGTAAGGAGGAACATTTAAACTGTCCTATCTGAGCGCCTCTGCAAAGACAGTGATTGTGTATGAGGGATGGTGAAAGTGTTGAATGATGATGAAAGCTTTTTCTTTCTGTTTGGGTCACATATTTGTGTATATGTGCACCTGAGGTTAATGGAGCAATTGATTCAGCAGCATTTACCTGGCTGCTGTTATAACAAGTCGACTTGTTAAGGCAAGGAAGCGTCAAGCCATTGAATTAATAAGCAAGTGATCAGTGGCGTGCAACAGCTGGATGTACGTAACTTAAATATAGACCAGTTAAGCGTCCGCCAGTTAGGCGTCCGCGACAAGTTGCGGCAATTAGCGTGACATGAAGGTGGAATCTGTTAAAATGTGGGTAAATAATGGTGGGAGGCGAGGTGACTCCTGGTCGATACTGTACACATGTAACCTTCAGGGGGAACACGATCTCAGGGGAGAGGGAGACAACCTCAGGGAAAGGGCCGCCATCAGGGAAAAGGGCGACCTCAGGAGAGAAGACGACCCTCAGGGAGGAAAAAGGAAATAATAGTATTAGAAATAAGAGGATGAGGAGGAAGTGGAAGAGGTGACCAAGGCTTTGTTAGGTAATACTTGGGAAATAAGAGTTCAGAAACTAACTGTACAGGAACATACTAATTAATGTTTACGAGTGATTTGAGTCAACAAGGTTGTGGATGTAAGCTGGAAGGAATGGAGTATCTCAATCAGGATTTATAATGCATACCTCTCTGTGAGTCCGGGAAATAGTGTGGAAAACTTGGAAAGCCAAGGTTAACGATGCCCTGATGGCTCTCATTATGCTGATCCACAGACCAGGTGTGATTTTTTTTTCAGTCAGCATCGTTAGATACAGCCTACTGCATTGATACACTTCACCCAACGCTTGGACACTTCCAGCAGAACTCGCTTTCTTTACACACACAACCCGCACATATAAAAAGAGAGGAGCTTACGACGACGTTTCGGCCCGACTTGGACCATTTACAAAGTCACACTAACACACATATAAACTTTGGTATTTTGTCAATGACATGACCTCCAGCATGGTAGAAATTTCTAACACAAGGGCATAGCATTTTTTTTCCTGGATACGGCTAACAACTATCAAGTGAACACACATTTACGACTTTGACTATAAAGACTTCCTAGTACGAAATATCTCCGCTCTAAGTATGACAGTTGTGTATCCACTACAGTACACAGCCCATAATACAGCTGTGTGATCTTGATATGAATATTAATGATAACATTTTTCCTCACGAACAACAAGGCTAACAGGTAACTATATATAGCCAGGAAGGGGTAATTCCCCAGGAAAGCAGTAGAGAGGACAGTCCAGCCTTCGGAGAATCGGACACACGTCACACCTTGCATGATTTTATAAGTTTTTTTCCTCTCTGCGATTACACGCTGCTGAAACCCTCGCACACGACATGTTGCTGTGTTTATCACAGGGACAAAGGAGAGCCACACCTGACAAAGAGCAACAGCTGACCAGGGGTCATGAATTTTTTTTTTTTTTTTTTTTATTAACACATCGGCCGATTCCCACCAAGGCAGGGTGGCCCGAAAAAGAAAAACTTTCATCATCATTCACTCCATCACTGTCTTGCCAGAAGGGTGCTTTACACTACAGTTATAAAACTGCAACATTTACACCCCTCCTTCAGAGTGCCGGCACTGTACTTCCCATCTCCAGAACTCAAGTCCGGCCTGCCGGTTTCCCTGAATCCCTTCATAAATGTTACTTTGCTCACACTCCAACAGCACGTCAAGTATTAAAAACCATATGCCTCCATTCACTCCTATCAAATACGCTCACACATGCTTGCTGGAAATCCAAGCCCCTCGCACACAAAACTTCCTTTACCCCCTCCCTCCAACCTTTCCTAGGCCGACCCCTACCCCGCCTTCCCTCCACTACAGATTTATACACTCTCGAAGTCACTCTGTCTCGTTCCATTCTCTCTACATGTCCAAACCACCTCAACAACCCCTCCTCAGCTCTCTGGACAATCGTTTTGGTAATCCCGCACCTCTACACCTAACCTCTCCCCCGAGGTACACACAAACCTATGTATTGCATTGCACGAAGCGCTGAACCTGTGTGGGTCATTTAGCACAAGAGTGATGGAGACTTAAACCTCCGTCCATTACCACTGTCTCCGACCAGTCCAGCACCAGATGTGCAACTAGCAACTGCAAAAACTGTCTTCAGGAACCTAAGCTGGGACTGACTCAAAATTCTGTATAATGTATATATGCGAGAGTAGTCCTCCCCCGAGGAGGAGTTCCAGCAAATAACGTTCCCAAAGGACCGCCAGTAAAGGCGGTCCTTTGGGAACGTTATTTGCTGCAACTCCTACTTTTTTCTGCAATTTTGCAAGCTCCTGATGATGTGTTGATTGCAACACGAAAGGCGTAGAGCTGTCATTCTGCTCCCCCCGTGGTTGTTTTGCACTTGACAGGATATAAAACCAGACAAGCTAACCAACCACACGCCCTCCTCACTAGACAGGATGGAAGAAGACCACGACTATATAACGTAACAACAGGATACAGTGACGTAGACAAGAGAGATGGTACCATAATCAAGCACAACGACTGACTGTAATTTAAAAATGTGGAAAGAAAAAGTTGTAGAAAAGATACTGAGATATTTTTCACGCAAATACGGTGAATAACAGCGGCCATGAGATTCATGAAAACCTGTAACTTGTTCATGATTGTGACCAGATATTAAGATGTAAATAGTTCACTAACCTTGTAACTTGTTCAGCTATCAAAACTTTGGGGCCCAGTCACTGGACCCACTATGTTCCTCTGTAATGTTGAGGTTCAGTCACTGGACCCACTATGTTCCTCTGTAATCTTGAGGTTCAGTCACTGGACCCACTATGTTCCTCTGTAATGTTGAGGTCCAGTCACTGGACCCACTATGTTCCTCTGTAATATTGAGGTTCAGTCACTGGACCCACTATGTTCCTCTGTAATATTGAGGTCCAGTCACTGGACCCACTATGTCCATAGGTATGGGGTGCATAATAAAGATGTTAAACTATTAAACTACTGCAGCGTGCACTTGCAATAAAATAAATGAGAGAATGCACGAAATAATATTGCACGAAATATTTCACGAAATAATAATAATGCACGAAATAGTAATTCACGAAATAATAGTGTAATTGTAGCTACAGCAGTCTGCTGCTGTAGCTACAACTACTGTACTAATTACACTCACCAGGAGCTGTGATTCGACCCCTGCAACCACAAATAGGTGAGCACACACACACAAATATATACTCCTTACCAAGGAGTATTAAGACTAGTCTACTGCATTATGTATAAGGGTTATCAGAAAGATCAGCTGCCTCTACCACCACTACCATCATGCCAGTCACAGTGCCAGGCACAGATCAAGAGTGCCACAGTGCCAGGCACAGATCAAGAGTGTCACAGTGCCAGGCACAGATCAAGAGTTTCACAGTGCCAGGCACAGATCAAGAGTGTCACAGTACCAGGCACAGATCAAGAGTGCCACAGTGCCAGGCACAGATCAAGAGTGCCACAGTGCCAGGCACAGATCAAGAGTTTCACAGTGCCAGGCACAGATCAAGAGTGTCACAGTGCCAGGCACATATCAAGAGTGCCACAGTGCCAGGCACAGATCAAGAGTGTCACAGTGCCAGGCACAGATCAAGAGTGTCACAGTGCCAGGCACAGATCAAGAGTGCCACAGTGAAAGGGGCTAATAAAAAGGAGCATAACCTTAAGCAAGATAGCAATGGTATCAGCAAGATAGCAAAGATAACATTAAGACAGCATTGGTAACAGCAAGACAGTAATGACATCAGCAAGATAGCAATGGGTGTTAGTTGACTGGTGTGGGTCGCATCCTGGGAACAAAATTGATCTAATTTACCCAAAATGCCCTGCATAACAAGGGGCTTTCTATATAGTAGTATGTCATTGATGTCAATGTCAGCTAGGACTGTATACCTTGTACATGTACTTGTAGAAAAAAAATTATTATAATAATAATAATTATTATTATTATTATTATTATTATTATTGTCATTACTATTATTATTATTATTGTTGTCGTTGTTGTTGTTGTTATTATTATTATTATTATTATTATTATTATTATTATTATTATTATTATTATTATTATTATTATTATTAAAACAGTGGGATGGACTAGGGAGAGAGTGGAAAGTCGATTGATAAGAAGACTCAGCTGGTAGAACAGTCTTCTATTGGGACAACGTTTCGCCCTGTGTGTGAAACATCGTCAGAATTGATAAAACTCTGCAAGGAGCGAAACGTTGACGGCAGCGCAATAATTATTTCCAGTTTGGTGGGTAAAACAGTGCGCAGCTTCATGAGCAGGTAGGTTAGTAAAAGACTTTGTTGTCCAGCAGAAGGCTCAGACTTGGGCCCAAAAGCTGGTTCTACAATAGCCAAAAATTCAACTAGGTGGGCCACTGGTAGGTGTTGACACTGTACTAACCCATCTGTGACCCACTGGTGGGTGCTAACACAGTAGTAACCCACCTGTGACCCACTGGTGGGTGTTGACACTGTAGTAACCCACCTGTGACCCCCACTGGTGGGTGTTGACACTGTACTAACCCATATGTGACCCACTGGTGGGTGCTAACACAGTAGTAACCCACCTGTGACCCAATGGTGGGTGTTGACACTGTAGTAACCCACCTGTGACCCACTGGTGGGTGCTGACACAGTAGTAACCCACCTGTGACCCACTGGTGGGTGTTGACACTGTAGTAACCCACCTGTGACTCACTGGTGGGTGTTGACACTGTAGTAACCCACCTGTGACCCACTGGTGGGTGTTGACACTGTAGTAACCCATCTGTGACCCACTGGTGGGTGTTGACACTGTAATAACCCACCTGTGACCCCCACTGGTGGGTGTTGACACTGTACTAACCCATCTGTGACCCATTGGTGGGTGCTGACACAGAAGTAACCCACGTGTGACCCACTGGTGGGTGTTGACACTGTAGTAACCCACCTGTGACCCACTGGTGGGTGTTGACACTGTAGTAACCCACCTGTGACCCACTGGTGGGTGTTGACACTGTACTGACCCATCTGTAACCCACTGGTGGGTGTTGACAATGTAGTAACCCACCTGTGACCCACTGGTGGGTACTGACACTGTAGTAACTCACCTGTAACCCACTGGTGGTAGCTTACACTGTAGTAACCCCCTGTGACCCACGGGTGGTAGCTGACACTGTAGTAACCCACCTTTGACCCACTGGTGGGTCCTGACACTGTAGTAACCCACCTCTGACCCACTGGTGGGTGTTGACACTGTAGTAACCCTTCTGTGACCCACTGGTGGGTACTGACACTGTAGTAACCCATCTGTGACCCACTGGTGGGTGCTGACACTTTAGTAACCCACCTGTGACCCACTGGTTGTAGCTGACACTGTACTAACTCACCTGTGACCCACTGGTAAGTGCTGACACTGTAGTAACCCACCTGTGACCCACTGGTTGGTCCTGACACTGCAGTAACCCACCTGTGACCCACTGATGGTAGCTGACACTGTTGTAACCCACCTGTGACCCACTGGTGGGTGCTGACACTGTAGTAACCCACCTGTGACCCACTGGTGGGTGCTGTCACTGTAGTAACCCACCTGTGACCCACTGGTGGGTGCTGACACTGTAGTAACCCACCTGTGATCCACTGATGGGTGCTGACACTGTAGTAACCCATCTGTGACATACTGGTGGGTGCTGACACTGTAGTAACCCACCTGTGACCCACTGGTGGTAGCTGACACTCTAACGACTTCTAACACTCTCACGACCTCATGCCAAGTGATGGGTATCTCTCACGCCATGATAAGGTTCAGCTGACACTCAGCTTGGCTCTCAGCTTGACACTCAGCTTAACACTCAGCTTGGCACTCAGCTTGGCACTCAGCTTGGCACTCAGCTTAACACTCAGCTTGACACTCAGCTTGGCACTCAGCTTAACACTCAGCTTGGCACTCAGCTTGGCACTCAGCTTGACACTCAGCTTAACACTCAACTTGGCACTCAGCTTAACACTCAGCTTGGCACTCAGCTTGACACTCAGCTTAACACTCAGCTTGGCATTCAGCTTGGCACTCTGCCACACTTACAGTTTTATCACTTTAGTCAAAATTTTGCCCAGTAAACTCCTCCCCGAGGGAGTAGTTTACTGGGCAGTGGCACTCAACCTGTGAGTGAACATTCCTCCACAATAAAGACAGTATATTTTAATCCAAATAATTTCCATACAATTGATAGTATT
>WNWK01006837.1:52500-100803 GCA_009830355.1 Cherax destructor
AATGCTACACAAGGAATAAACTTTGATAATCCTATTAATTCAGATTACCTGCAATAATTAAGGCATTGTATTACCTCTACAGGTTTAGCGCTTCAATTATTAAAGAAAAAATAATAGTGGAAATAAAGTGCAAGGAAATTAGAACAAATAGGCGAAATATGCATGTAAACTGATACATAATATACAAATGTGTATACTGGATAAAAAATATTAAAAAAATACATTATTTACACTATATATGATAATTGTACTTATGTGTACCTGTGCCTAAATAAATTTATTTCTCGGGTCTTCGTGATATTCCTCATCTTCTTGGCTCTCGTCTCGTGGTCCCAACAACCATCTCGTCTCGTGGTCCCAACAACCATCTCGTCTCGTGGTCCCAACAACCATCTCGGATACGGAGAGCCCCAATATAATTTATTTTTAAAAGAATCGATTGTTCTTGGTCTCGTCCAGGGGATGAGACCAAGACGTGTTTCTTACACGTCTTAGTGACGTGTAAGAAACATCACTGGTGCTGGAGACAGTGTCCAGCTGTTGGGTGATATATACTCCCCAAACTGCGCTAAATTAACTTGGGATAATTATAAAGAATGATCTACCTTATAGACATGATGGAGAGGAAGCAATTGTTCCCTTCAAATTCTTTCGAATAAGTTGAGGTTATGGCTTATCTTATGGACTACGGGAATACCTTTATCCTTTTCTCGGATCCCACAGCAACTAGAATGCTTCTAGTTTTTAATTCACCTTCAATAAGTGTAACATGAATGATCATTATATTCATGGGGAAGCTCTAAACCCTTAGGGTTCACTCAACGTGTGTACAACTGCCGAAATAACTGTGTGGGTTATTTAGGAAGCGCGTCTGTCTGGTGCTCAGCAAACGGAGTATCAAGCCTTCACCACGTCTTGCGCTGAATGACCCACGTGGGTTTAACGCTTAGCATGAATTATTATTCAAGGTAAGCATATGGAAGATCCAACACAATCATTAAGTTACAAATTCATTGACTCGTTCCATAGCTTGATTCTATAGCTGATCCAATTTCACGAATCATCTGCTACTAAGAGTCATGAATACAGGAAGCAAATTCAAATTTTTTTTTATGGGTTACAAAAATAATGCAGTTTACAAGTAATAAAAACATTGTTAGGCACAAAATAAAGCCACTATTAACCAATGCATTTCAGGAAAACTGATCCTAATTCTTTAAGACTACTTACAATTAGACATAGCCTATTAAGTAGGATTTCTTATGCAGCTAACTACAATTGCATATACAAAGAGAAAGGTAGCTGATGAACAAATGGAACAATTTTTAAAAGCATACATTGTGGATAATTCTCGACTTTGGTGATATAGCCATAAATTTAACCATCCTGTGGGATACAATATATCAGGGACACATAGCTAGCTTTGCCTCTCACAATATACCCATCATATAAACTAAAGTAGTAACACACTGATCATGCACCATTGCACCTAATTTTATTTAATTAAACACACAAAAAAATGACTCTGTTGCCCATTAAAAAAAAAAATTCCTCCTCGTGTGAATTTTGAAGAGTGTGAGGCATGTTTTGAGAGGGTCACGCAGACCAACTGTAAAATGAATAGTAATTTGCGTTTATGATGGAACTCACATTTTTCTCTCTTCAAAACTCGAGTGAAAGTTCCTATATACTCTGATGATTTTTTTTTTTTGAGCAAGATAGATGTGGTTGTAAGGTGATTTTGTTGGCAGGGGTTAGTGATTATGGGTTCTTCAAGTACTGTTGTCAATGGTTATAAATTCATTGAGTACTGTTGGCAATGGTTATAAATTCATCGAGTACTGTTGTCAATGGTTATAAATTCATCGAGTACTGTTGTCAATGGTTATAAATTCATTGAGTACTGTTGTCAATGGTTATAAATTCATTGAGTACTGTTGTCAATGGTTATAAATTCATTGAGTACTGTTGTCAATGGTTATAAATTCATCGAGTACTGTTGTCAATGGTTATAAATTCATCGAGTACTGTTGTCAATGGTTTTAAATTCATCGAGTACTGTTGTCAATGGTTATAAATTCATCGAGTACTGTTGTCAATGATTATAAATTCATCGAGTACTGTTGTCAATGGTTATAAATTCATTGAGTACTGTTGGCAAAGGTTATAAATTCTTCTGGCGTTCTTGTCAGTGGTTATGAATTATTTTAGCAATGTTAGGTAAAAGGACACAAGTGCCACATTAAAATGTCACTAATGTGACATTTTTATGTGGCACACATCAGTGTCACTGCAGGTCCAGCAACACTGTTGATCTTTCGTGAGTTTACCGTGACTTCCCGTGACTTACTCATGGTATTTATTGTGGCTTTCGTGGACTTACTCATGAGTCTTCTACTTTCCTTGACTATTAGTCACTTTTCCGTGATTTTCCGTGACTTTTCGTGATTTTTTCGTTATTTTGACACTGGTGAGGTGTTTTTTCAGGTATGTCGTTCAGGAATTTCAGTGCAAAACTATGACTTTCGTAGCCTCGTAATATATGTGAAGGAGGTGGCACCACCAGTGGTGGTGATAGTGTTGGTGGGGGTTGTGATGGTGGTGGTAGTGTTGGTGGTGGTTGTGTTGGTTATGGTAGTGTTGGTGGTGGTGGTGGTGGTAGTAGTGTTGGTGGTGGTTGTGTTAGTGGTGGTTGTGGTGGTAGTGTTGGTGGTGATGGTGGTAGCAGTAGGGATGATGGTGGTGGTAGTGTTGGTGGTGGTGGTGGTAGTGTTGGTGGTGGTGGTGGTAGTGTTGGTGGTGGTGGTAGTGTTGGTGGTGGTTGTGTTGGTGGTGGTTGTGTTGGTAGTGGTGGTGGTAGTGTTGGTGGTGGTTGTGCTGGTGGTGGTTGTGTTGGTGGTGGTGGTGGTAGTGTTGGTGGTGGTTGTGGTGGTGGTGGTAGTGTTGGTGATGGTTGTGTTGGTGGTGGTTGTGTTGGTGGTGGTAATATTGGTTGTGGTTGTGTTGGTGGTGGTTGTGCTGTTGTTGGTGGTGGTGGTAGTGTTGGTGGTGATTGTGGTAGTGGTGGTGGTGGCAGTAGAGGTGATGGTGGTGGTAGTGGTGGTGGTGGTAGTGATGGCGGCAGTGGTAGTAGTAGTGATAGTGGTGTTGGTGGTGGTGGTGCTGGTAGTGGTGGTGGAGGTAGTGGTAGTGGTGGTGGTAATGGTAATGGTAGTGGTGGTGGTAGTGATTGCTTATTACTTTATAACTTGTGAGTTCATTACCTTTGTAACTTGTGAGTTCATTACCTTTGTAACTTGTGAGTTCATTACCTTTGTAACTTGTGAGTTCATTACCTTTGTAACTTGTGAGTTCATTACCTTTGTAACTTGTGAGTTCATTACCTTTGTAACTTGCTCAGCTATCAAAACTTTGGGGTCCAGTCCCTGGACCCATTATGTACCTCTGAAATCTTTTGACTACTGCCCACAGGATGGGTATGGGATGCATAATAAAGATATCAAACTAACTGGTGGTAGTGATAGCGGTGGTAGTTGTAGTGGTGGTGGTAGTGATAGTGGTAGTGGTGGTGGTTGTGGTAGTGGTGGTGGTTGTGGTAGTGGTGGTGGTTGGGGTTGTGGTAGTGGTGGTGGTAGTGGTAGTGGTAGTGGTAGTGGTGGTGGTAGTGGTGGTGGTGATAGTGGTAGTAGTGACCCCAACACCACCAGCGTGGAGGAAGGGGGGCAGAGGGGTGAGGACCCCTGTGGGTCAGTGCAGTGCTGGCGGCCTTATAAAACACACGTTGGTCCATCGCTCGGGGGGGTAAACCACACCCTAGCACACCTGGCCACACCCTGGCACACCTGGCCACACCTGGCACCATGCAGGGTGTCAGACACCTACTGGAGGCTGCTCTGGGTCTTATCTTACTAGGTGAGTACAAGGGGACGGGGCTGACAGCAGCAGACTTTAAGGTCCACATCGAGACTGTCTGCTGAGACTTAACTAACTACACTAAGCTAACTCTGATTATTTCTATTATCTAGGTACTTTAGACAAGACAGAATAGATGTAAAGAATAAAAGGACACAATACATGACTGAAACAATACGCAACTAACCCGCACACAGGAGAAACAAACTCATGGCGACGTTTCAGTCCGACAGATGTAGATGTCAGAACATTTATTGAAGGAAACGCTTCGCTACGAGTGGGTTCATCAGTATAACGAACCCAGGTACAGCTACGTGTACAGTGGTACCTGGCTGTAAAGATTTATTACTAGACGGGAGTAATCAATAAAACAAACCAAATGAACTTAAGGATAAAAGCATATAGCAGAGGTTGTTTTGGAGTACTCGTATATTTCCACCACTAAAATTATATACACGCATTTACAGTAGGTTCAATGGGTAAAGTAAAATAGAGAGCAAGAGAGAGTATGCTCACTTGCTATATCTCATATACTAACAGTAAAATCAGCTTGAAGCTAGTGAGGGACTGATCTCCAGACCTGGGTGTATGTAGGACTCACTTGCCATAGGTTCGAGCCCCACCCGTTCCCTGGTTTGTTTACAATCGTGTTATTACGATTTCGTGTACCCTTAGTACAGGTGGAGACCTGACTCCTATAGCTGCAGTAAGCTGCTGGATTTTTGACTGATTGTGAATGAGGAAACTGGTTGTTTTATACTCACTAAATGAGAGTGACGTACTCAGTGCACACCACACTAACATGTGATGGACTGATGAAGCCACTTAAGTTAGGTAACGTTTGTCAGGAAACAAGATAAGTGTTTCCTGACACGGGTCTTAGTTGTATGATGACCCGTCGCTGGAGCTTTTGGTTACCCAGGGCTTAACGTTTCTTTTAATAAATGTCTTGAATTGTGTGTAAAGGGCCTTATCCATAGCTTTTTGGTACCACCATGCCATTTACAATCAAGGATAGAAGAGCAAAAGACTCTCTCCCCACCCTCCACTCTCTCCAGATACATTGTTGTCTTGAAAAACTGGGTGAAAAAACAACCTTGTCTTACTGATTTCAGCCCATTGATACTAACACAAGTTGAGTAGAATTTCAAGTATTCAATTCTTACATTTGTCACTGATGTTATTATTACAATCATAACTGAGCACTAAACCCACAAGGGTCATACAGCGCTGATCGTCACGGTGGAGAAGCCGAAATAAACGACCATTGTCTTGATTTTACAAGAACGACTAAGTTCTTGAGCGACCTCGGGGCTCACCAGGTCCCTAAAAAATTAGTATCTAGACATTCACTTACATCTTCTAGCCATTACTTAAGACAAATCTAAGCACTAAAGGGTACTTAGCCCCAATATTTATGGATGGGAATCTCTCGAAAGGCGAATAATAACTCAATAAAAAGCGGCAGTACGAATGAGTACTCTTACTATAAACAACATTCACTCTTACTCTCGTGCTTACTATATTATGACTTTGAAATCCCGTTGTGTAAGCAATGTCTTGTTGTAAATTCTTCTTCTGAGGAGAGTAGTACTGTGAGTGGGTTAGCCAGAGTGGCTTGCTCCGCTTCTCCCTCTCATGGCTTAATTGTTTTGTAATTATATGATAGATATGGCAATCTCCCTAGTCACGCCATCTACACCAAGGTTGTGTTGTGTAGGGAAGGTGTACTTACCCACTTGTCGAGTACTAGCTCCTGGACCCGCCTCTTAACTGATGCACTTTCTTATGGCCCCATGGTCTATGAAGGTGTATGTGGAGTCTGCCTTCATTACCACTTCACCAGGTGGCGGTGTTTCCAGCGTCTGCTGTGATATGTTGTGCTCTTTTCCTCGTCTGTGAGGTTTCCAGCACCTGGAGTTTACCTAGAGAGGGTTTCGATGGTCAACGACCCGTGGCTTCGTGGTGGATCAGGGTCTGATCAACCAGGCTTTTACTGCTGGCCTCACGTAAGCCGACGTACCAACCACAGCCCGGCTGATCAGGTACTGACTTTCGGTGCCTGTCCAGTGCCTTCTTGAAGACAGCCAGGGGTCTATTGGTAATGCCCCTTATGTATGCTGGGAGGCAGTTGAACAGTATTGGGCCCCGGACACTTATTGTGTTGTCTCTTAGTGTACTCGAGGCCTCCCTGTTTCTCACTGAGGGAATGTTGCATCTCCTGCCGAATCTTTTGCTTTCGTAGGGAGTGATTTTCGTGTGCAAGTTTGGTAATAATCCCTCTAGGATTTTCCAAGTGTATATTATCATGTATCTTTCTCGCCTGCGTTCCAGGGAATACAAATCAAGGGACTTCAACCATTCCCAGTAATTTAGGTGCTTTATCATACATTCTCCAGGTCAGCAATTTCATCTGCTTTGAAGGAGGCAGTTAGTGTACAGCAGTATACCAGCCTAGAGAGAAGAAGCGATTTGAAGAGAATCATCATGGGTTTGGCGTCCCTAGTTTTGAAGGTTATCATTATCGATCCTATTATTTTTCTAGCAAATGAGGTAGATACATTGTTGTGGTATTTAAAGGTGAGATCCTCTGACATTATCACTCCAAGATTTTTCACATTAGTTTTTCGCTCCATTGTGTGGTTAGAATTTGTTTTATGCTCTGATAACATTTTAATTTCCTCAAGTTTTCCATGTGAGTAGTTGAAATTTCTCTTCATTGAACTTCACATTGTTTTCTGCGGCCCATTTAAAGATTTGGTTGATGTCCACTTGGAGTCTGCAGTGTCTTCGATGGATGACACTGTCATGGCAATTCCAGTGTCAAGGTCGGGTCACCATCTGGAAAATACCCGGGCCGGGAGAGTACCGACGAATCTACAACAAACAACAATTCGAGTGTCATGCGCAAAGGAAGACACGGAGCTATGACTTACATCTCTGTCTATGTCAGATATGAGGATGAGGAACAGGATGGGAGCGAGTACTAACATAAGAAAGAAGGAACACTGCAGTAGGCCTTTTGGGCAGGTCCTTCACAAATCCAACTCACTAACACAAATCGAACCCACTATGCCTTGTGGAACAGAGCTTTTCACTGTAGCCGCCTCAGACTACTCTGTTTACTATTACTCTTTGTGTTCTATTTGTCAGGAAGTTATAGATCCATCTAGCAACTATTCCTGTTATTCCTTTATCACGCATTTTGTGTGCTATTACATCTACTGTGCTGTGCTCCATCCTTCATCTGTAGTATTACTATTACTCATCTCGAGCTCATAACTAACCAACAAATTGAGAATAAAGAATGAAAGGCATTTCAATCCCTCCTCTGGACCATTATCAAGCGCGACAATGGTCCAGGGTGGACCAAACATTGCGAAAAGATTCATTACCAATTTGTGGGCGAGTTGTGAATTGTTTCTGTCCCTGATATTGTGGGCTAGTTATGAATTGTTGCAGCTGCACTTTTGTGGGTTAGTTGTGAATTGTTGCAACCACGGAACTATGGATTAGTTGTGAAATGTTGCAGCCACGGAACTGTTGGTCAGTTGTGACTTGATGCAGTCAACACAGAGAAAGACAATTTTTCTTTTTTTGAGGATCTCCACAAAGAAGGTCACCCTTTTCACCATTAATGTTCCGTAGTGTTCCTACATATTATCGCCGGGACATACTTATCTCAAAATAAAAATGTTTATGAACGAAAACATTACAGAAGTTTCTTTGAACACTCAGTAAATATAGGTGTTCAACGAACACTTAGATTCTGTTGAAACTGAACTCTTTATATTGGTTCTGCTGTCTTAATAGAAAATAAAATTCTCTCACATTTTTACCAATTTGTGAAAGCTGTGTTTATAATGTATGTAAATTAGCAGAATTGAGGTTGGATTACGTAAAAGTTTATTGCCAAGATTATTATTATTATTATTATTATTTTAATGGTGTTACACCTTCCCCAGGTTCTATGGTGTACGGGGGTCTGCCTCACAACCTACAGTGGGACATTGACCCCAAACACGTGAGTACCTTTGAGTTTGTACCTGAACAAACATGTGAGTATCACTGAGTTCACCTGAACAAAGATCACTGTCCTGTTCACCTACACTTGCCTCTCTTGTACCCTATATAAGTTTATATCACAACAAGCCTGATCACCTCCCATGTGCTAGGTTCTTTATGACCCCTGTAAGTTTAGTGCTTCCTCGTAGTGCCACACATTAATTAGTGATAATGTTGACCTCCTTGTGTAATATATATTTCTTCCGGGAGACAGGTAGAGCTGGGCAAGAATGTGGTGATCAGTTACTCTGTCTTCAAGACGGTGCCAGCCTTCTCTCTCGTCATCAACGTGGACCGTCTCCAGGCCGAGCAACTCTTCTTCAAGGGTGAGTTCGAGCACAGCTCCAAGTTGGGTAACCTAACCAGAAAAGGAAACGCATTCACCATCATTCATTCAGTAGCGGTATTGCCATAAGTGTGAATTGAGACAGTAAACAGAAGTTAAGGAGAGTATTGCATATTTATTTCTCATACCAAGACCCTCACTAAGAGAATAACAAGGAATAATGAGAAATATTTTATATACATGGCAGGACACCCTGACTAAAAAAAATGTTAGGTCCTATGAATGGGTATCTGGATGTTAATTTACTCTTGTGATAAATAGTTTTGAAAACCGACAAGTTGAAGAATAAGACACTTGTGTAACATATGGGAATCTTTACTGAGGAAACTTTCGCCACACAGTGGCTTCATCAGTCCAATACAAGGAAGAACGGTGTAAGGAGAGGAGGAGTTTGAGGTAATCAGTCCCTCAGCCTGGAATCGATGAGTTCAGTCCATCAGTATTCAAGAAAGTACAGCATATGGCTGGAGAAGTGACTTATATACTGTAGTCAGGTGAGGGGAAGCAGGAGGAGGCGGGGTCACAGTGGAACCATCCACTACTGTAAGTAGGTCTTCGTCCAGAGGTTGGACAAGTGTTGAAGAATTCCTTGTATCAAGATCCCATGATGTTACATAAGTGTCTCATTCTTTAATTTATTCTTGTTGGTCACGTTCAGAAGAGAACCATGCAAGTATTTTTTTTATATGTCATAAATTCAAACATTTTGCAATAAAAACCGTAAAAAATACTAATAGTTTTTTTTTTTTTCAATTATATCAGGCGCCCCAGTGTTCGGTATGACGGTGTACAAGTTGAACACAACGGGTGAACACCTGGTGACCTTGACCTTGACCTGGTTACACCAACAGGAGGCGACCCTCACTAAGAGTGTGTGGGTGTATGTCCCTCTCAGACTGGAGCAGGTCACCTTCACTCTACCTCCAAACACCGTCACACCTCCAGGTTTATGTCACTCTTCTCTTGTAGTTACCTCTTTGTAACTACTCTAACTGATCCCATGCTCGTCCTCTCCTCTCTTCACTAATTTGTTCATCGTTTACATATATATATTTAAAATTTCCATTAGTTGTAGTGCTTACTACATCCTCTGTTCAATTCATTCCATTGATCTACCACTCCGTTTATTGACATATTATATGTAGAGCATTGTCGTAGTTTTGAAGGCAGCATCCTGCAAGAGCCGGATTAGATTTTATAGGCCCCTGGGCTATAGGCCCCTGATGTGCCTATACAACAGTCAACATTCAACATACTATAATTATAAACTTACAACAGTAACTGTGAACACTTTTCACTTAATCTCTGGAGATCCTGCAGCTGGCGGAGGCCCCTGGGCTGTAGCCCCTAATGCCCAAGCCTTAATCCAGCCCTGCTTTCTGCATGTTGATGGCTCGTTTTTAATACTTAATAACTACAGAAAAATAATTGTTATAGGTGCACAAAATAATACTTGGCTTTCTTCCCACCAGCTCCTTGTGATCTTTATAATTATTGATTATTATGTTAGACGGGTTGATGGAAGAGCAGATGAACACTGACAATCAAAGGAGGACGCATTTGCTTGAAGTCAAAAATAAAATAAAAATATGTATATGTGGTATACTGATGTGATGTTCATGATGAACTTTTTCACACTTAATTTTGATTGTTTTACACTTAATTTTGATTGTTTTACTTCTGTACTTCACAACCTCCCATTTTCTGCATACATCGCACATTTATACACTGACAGCCGTATATATATATATTCTGAACCAGTTTACTTTGATCTCTATTTAAGGGATTAAAGTATTCTTGACGTGTGGTAAACATGTTACATACAGCTATAATGATCCTCTTAAAGCCCACTTTAACAACGAATCATCTGTGTGCAGGTAGTGTGAGTGCCAACATCAGCCTTGGCTCCCAGGGTGAAGTAGCAACACTAGTGGTGGGCACCATCACGTGGGGTGATGGTGAGGCTGGAACAACAGTCAACCTCACAGAGATCACTCAGCCTAGCACAGCAGGAAAGGTCTACAAGACCTACAATCACAGCTACGAAGCCAGTGGAGATTTTAGTGTGCTCCTTACACTCTCAAATCCTATTTCAACCATTCAACTCTCCAGCGCGGTAAGTGCATGGAAAGTCTACTGAAGAGGGCCTCGGTTGTTGAGCGAAATACGAGGCACTCTTCTTACGTTCTGACCCTTCAAGAGGGATGTATTGGGTCTAGTGAAGGATTCCTTATTCAAGGAATCAAACCCGATTACCTCTCACTCCCCAGGCTCTAATTCTAGGAGATGGAGGTACCTCCATTTCCATGGATCAAGAACTCAATACACCTCCCTTTTGAAGGGCAACCCACACTATTTACTCTATTATATTTAACGAATAATATTGAGACATTAAATAGATACTTAGGTTATTAACTTATAAAATAATTATTTATCTTTTAAATTATAATACTATTAATTACAATTATTCATTTGTAATTACTTATTTGTAGTTACAGGAAGAGAGCTTAGGCTCGTAGTGTCCTATTTTCCAAAAAAAATTCATCATATATTTTAAAAAAAAAACTTCCAATACCTGGATACCTGGAGACGATTTCAAGGGTCAACACCAGGCCTCGTGGTGGATCAGGGCCTGATCAACCAGGCTGTTACTGCTGGCCGCACGCAAACCAATGTACGAACCACAGCCCGGCTGGTCAGGAACTGACTTTAGATTCCTGTCCAGTGCCTTCTTGAAGACAGCCAGGGGTCTATTGGTAATCCCCCTTATGTATGCTGGGAGGTAGTTGAACAGTCTTGGGCCCTGGACACTTAATGTGTTGTCTCTCAGTGTACTCGTGGCGCCCCTGCTTTTCATTGGGGGAATGTTGCATCTCCTGCCGAGTCTTTTGCTTTCATAGGGAGTGATTTTCGTGTGCAAGTTTGGTACTAATCCTTCTAGAATTTTTCAAGTGTATATTATCATGTATCTCTCTCGCCTAGCGTGTTAGTTCATTACCTTTGTAACTTGCTCAGCTATCAAAACTTTGGGGTCCAGTCCCTGGACCCATTATGTACCTCTGTAATCTTTTGACTACCGCCCACAGGATGGGTATGGGGTGCATAATAAAGATATCAAACTAATCAAACTAACTGCGCTCCAGAGAATACAGATCATAGGACTTTAACCGTTCCCAGTAATTTAGGTGCCTTATCGTACTTATGTGTGCTGTGAAAGTTCTTTGTACACTCTCCAGGTCAGGAATTTCGCCGCCTTGAAGGGGGCAGTTAGTATACAGCAGTATTCCAGCCTAGAGAGAACAAGCGATTTGAAGAGAATCATCATGGGCTTGGCGTCTCTATTTTTGAGGGTTCTCATTATCCATCCTATCATTTTCCTAGCAGATGCGGTAGATACATTGTTGTAGTCTTTGAAGGCGAGATCCTCTGACATTATCACTCTCAGGTCCTTCACATTACTTTTTCGCTCTATTGTATGGTTAGAATTTGTCGTATACCCTGATAAAGTTTTAATTTCCTTAAGTTTTTCCATATGTGAGTACGTAGTTGAAATTTCTCTTTATTGAACTTCATATTGTTTTGAGTGGCCCATTTGAAAATTTGGTTTATGTCCACTTGGAGTCTTGTGGTTCATTATGGAGGTCACTGTCATGGCAACTCGGGTGTCATGCGCAAAGGAAGACACGGAGCTATGGCTTACATCTCTGTCTATGTCAGATATGAGGATGAGGAATAGAATGGGAGCGAGTACTGTGCCTTGTGGAGTTTACCTGGAGAGAATTCCAGGGGTCAACGCCCCCGCGGCCCGGTCTGTGACCAAGCCTCATGTTGGACCAGAGCCTGATCAACCAGGCTGTTACTGCTGGCCGCACGCAGTCCAACGTACGAACCACAGCCTGGCTGGTCAGGTACCGACTTTAGGTGCCTGTCCAGTGCCTGCTTGAAGACAGCCAGGGGTTTGTTGGTAATCCCCCTTATGTATGCTGGGAGGCAGTTTAACAATCTTGGGCCCCTGACACTTATTGTGTTGTCCCTCAACGTGCTAGTGGCACCCCTGCTCTTCAGTTTTAGTTAGTTTGATATCTTTATTATGCACCCCATACCCATCCTGTGGGCGGTAGTCAAAAGATTACAGAGGTACATAATGGGTCCAGGGACCTCAAAGTTTGATAGCTGAGCAAGTTACAAAGGTAATGAACTCAGATGGTCACAATCATGACAAGTTACAAAGGTATTTGCAGATTACAGAGGTATATATAGGGTCCAGAGACTGGGCCCCAAAGTTTTGATAGCTGAACAAGGTACAATGGTAATTAATTCACTAGTTACAAGGTAATGAATCATGTAAGTAAATTTACTTACGTCTGTACATGGTTGCACTCATGAACAAATTATAAAGCAATGAGCAATCTATTAGTCTACACCCAGCCACAACTGTAATGAGTTATTGGTGCAAATTTTAATTGTTGGGTCACACACACACACATATACATATACACATACACACGCATACATGTATATACATACACACATACACATACACACATGTACATACACACACACACACACATGTCAATGCTTTATTTACAGGGAGCAAAGTCAGGGTATTTTTCCAGAATGGTCTGTAATATACCACTGTGGATAAAATACTTTGACATATCTTGAACATTTCTGAATGAGTAGTCTCTGAATTCATTAATTTTATCGCACTCCAGTACATAATGACGCAGGGTGTGACAATAATCCAACTGGCAAAGTTTACATCTTGTTTGGTCTACATCAGGTGGTGGTGATTTAACCTGCCAAAGATACTTGTAACCCAGCCGGAGGCGGCCTGTGTGAATGTTACATCGCCTGCCGAGTCTTTTGCTTTCGTAGGGAGTGACTCTCGTGTGCGAGCTTTTCACCGTAGCTGCCTCAGAGTTTACTGTTTACTATTAATAATAATAATAATAATAATTTTTATTTGGACATGATACAAAGAATTACATTTGGTTATTGAGATTACATGAGGTGTACATGCCAAAAGCCCCTAGTATGCAGGGCATTTTTGGTGATTACTCTTTGTGTTCTATTTGTCAGGAAGTTATAGATCCATCTATCAACTTTTTCTGTTATTCCTTTATCACTCCTTTTGTGCGCTACACCAAAGGTAAATATTCATACAGTATCGATTTACACATAACTATTATGTGCATACACTTTAGATGAATGTAAGGTAGGGTAACTCCCCACCTTAAAATATAGTAAGTGTGGCTTACTTCCATTTGGAGAAGGAAGGTTTTACATTATTCCTGCAAAATCTTCCTCATTACACGTGGATTGGTCTTGCAGGTAAACTTATGTGTGTGACCTAATTCATGTCTGCATACATAGCTCATTGCGATTCTAACCAGATATAAACATATAAATAGTTCATTACCATTGTAACTTGTTCAGCTATTCAAATTCAAATTCAAATTCAAATTCAAATTCTTTATTTCTGGTAATATACAAGGTTGGGTGTACTTATAATTATGCATTTTATGAAGTAGATATTACAAGATGGCCAATAATATGCCTAGGTATGCCTAGGCTTTTCAGGCTATCAAAACTTTGCGGCACAGTCCCTGGACCCATTATGTGCCTCTGTAATGTTGAGGTACAGTCCCTGGACCCATTATGTGTGTGTAATGTTGAGGTACAGTCCCTGGACCCACTATGTACCTCTGTGATCTTTAGACTACTGTAGACATGATAGGTAAGGGATGCATAATAAATATATTACTCTTGCAGGTGCGGGTTATAGCCGGCCTCACACTGAAGAAGATCATTGCTCAGTATGTTAAAGAAGACAATGCCCCAGCCTGGCCCAGCAGTGTCTTCAAGACGCAGGCACTGCTTAACTTCACAGCTGTGGTTGAGAGTGGCACTGCTGCCAACTTTGAGCTACTCGTGCTGGGCCACATCAAGACTAGTGCCACTCCCTCCATCTTCTTCTCGTTCCCTAAGGTGCCGTAAGATCTTAATTCAGGTTTTATTGCACAAGTTTAATTTTTCACAATGGTCTTGAGGGTAAATAAAATAAGCATATTCAAAGTGCTGTACACAGATTGAGCCTTGAATAACCTATTAAATTTTTAGTGTTATGAGGCAGGACCAAGTGATGTATTACTCCTATGGGGTTCAGGGCTTCTGGAATATGTATAAAGTTTTGGAAATTGAAAGCATATATTTCAATTTAGAATTTTGAATAATTTTGAGGCAGGTTAAGACAAGATTTGCCAATGTATAATCTTCATTCAGGAATCGATAAATTATGCTATAGACATAATGAATTTTTACAGGCTGGGAAGTTCAATGTGAGCATGACAGCTTCAGGAGAGAGTGGAACTTCACCAGTCATGGTAGTGACAGTGGAAGTATCCCGACCCTTAAGGGATCATGATGTTCAACTGATGATACCAGCTAAAGTCGTCTGGCCTCCGGGTTCGTATCTTCAAAACACAGACTGCACACTATTACAACTAGTAGGCTGGTGCAGTATCCACTGGACCATGCCGGCCTAATAACATTAATTCATCTGGGTACATGTACTATTTCTATACACTATAGGAAGGTTAGCATGAGCCACCACCGTGACCACAAATGCAGTTTTTTTTTTTTACAAACGAAATCTGTGTTCGTTAGTTTGTTTGCAATTCTAAAATTACAATGTCCGAGCCATATATTATTTCTTTCTTTTATGGTGATAAATATTGAATATTATATCACAGATACTTAAGATTTGTTCCGATTTTTAACCCAGAGGGTTAGCCACCCAGGATAATCCAGTAAAGTCAGAGGATCATCGAGTACTATGTCTTATTTCCATTATGGTCCTTCAATCTTGTCCCCCAGGATGCGACCCACACCAGTTGACTAACACCCAAGTACCTACTTATTGCTAGGTGAACAGGAACAGCTAGGCGAAGAGTAGGTAGGTGAATGGGCAGATAGATGAACAGAAGCAGTTAGGTGAACAGAAACAGCTAGGTGAACAGGAGCAGCTAGGTGAATAGGAGCAACAAGTGTAAGGTGACTAACACCCAGGTACCTACTTATTGCTAGGTGAACGGGGACGGCAGGTGTAAGGAAAACTGGCCAACGTTTCCACCCAACCCGCGGAAAGAACATCCTGAAAAAAGGGGTGATAAATCTACCACGAGTTATCAATGTAAAGATTGATATTGACACACCGAGGACAATTGCAGAAGTCGTACAATTCAATTTATTTTTCATGTTTTTTTTCTAGTTTAAAAGAATTGTCATGTACATATAAATTAGAGCAGTTTAAGGGACAGATTTGATACTACATCTGATTCAGTACTCTGGTCGTAGTAACTGACTGAACAGTAGTCTGGTCGTAGTAACTGACTGAACAGTACTCTGGTCGTAGTAACTGACTGAACAGTACTCTGGTCGTAGTAACTGACTGAACAGATCTTCTTACTCTGCAAGACTCTGGCAGTAATATTAAACATACCTGAGGTAGCTGCACTCATGTAGTGGTTAGTCACTGGGGTGATGGTGAGACTGCTCAGCCTGGTCAGTAATGACTGAATACGCACCTCTGGTCGTAGAACTGACCTGACAGTACTCTGGTCGTAGTAACTGACTGAACAGTACTCTGGTCGTAGTAACTGACTGAACAGTACTCTGGTCGTAGTAACTGACTGAACAGTACTCTGGTCGTAGTAACTGACTGAACAGTACTCTGGTCGTAGTAACTGACTGAACAGTACTCTGGTCGTAGTAACTGACTGAACAGTACTCTGGTCGTAGTAACTGACTGAACAGTACTCTGGTCGTAGTAACTGATTCATTTTTTTTAACAGATCTTTCTTTCTCTAGCCAAGACACAGGCAGTAATCAGTGTGACATCACATGAGGAGCTGCCCACTCATGTGAGTGGTTCAGTCACCTGGGGTGATGGTGAGACTGTCAGCCAAGTCAGCATGACTGAGGATACGCCACCAGGGTCCTCGGGATCAGTCACAAGAACTGTCATCCATGAGTACCAGCAGCCAGGTCACTACCTGGTGACTCTTCAACTCTCAAATTCTGTCTCACGGGCAAATATCACCAAAATGGTGAGCCGCACTTTCATATTTTTTTTTAGCATTACTATCTGTACGAGTCACCACAGACACAATTCTGTCTAATGGAATGTTTAGGCTGTTTGTGGGATGAAAGAATGTTTAGATTGGAAGAATGTTTAGGCTGTTTCTTGGATGAATGTTTAGATTGGAAAAGAATTTAGACTTGGGTGAAAAAATGTTTAAGCTGTTTGTGGGATGAATTAGATTGGGATGAAAGAATGTTTAGTTTGGATGAAAGAATGTTTAGGATGGGATGAAAGAATGTTTAGGATGTTTGTGGGATGAAAGAATGTTTAGGCTAGGGTGAAATAATGTTTAGGATGTTTGTGGGATGAAAGAATGTTTGGGATGTTTGTGGGATGACAGAATGTTTAAATTGTGATGAAAGAATGTTTAAGTTGTGGGATGAAAGAATGTTTAGGTTGTGGGATGAAAGAATGTTTAGGCTGATGGATGAAAGAATGTTTTGAATGTTTGTGGGATGACAGAAGGTTTAGATTGTGATGAAAGAATGTTTAGGTTGTTAGTGGTATGAAAGAATGTTTAGGCTGTGGGATGAAAGAATGTTTAGGTTGTTAGTGGTATAAAAGAATGTTTAGGCTGTGGGATGAAAGAATGTTTAGGCTGTGGGATGAAAGAATGTGTAGACTATTTGTGGGAATGTGTAGACAGTCTTCTCCACCAGTAAGTTAGTTTCAGAGCCCTATTACTAAGTATGGTAACTTCAGCTTTATAGCTCCCATCTTCCCCATGCCTGCATAATTCCACCATTCTTTGAATTTGGAAATAAGTCACTCTGCCTGCCCTTTTTTTTGGGTTATCCTAAGTAATTTACACTATGTATGATAATTGTACTAATGTGTACCTGTACCTAAATAAACTTACTTTCAGGTACAAGTACTGAACCACCTCTCACTTGACAAGATTGTAGTGAGGTATCAGAATGAAGTTGATGTGCCAGGTAGGCCTACTGACTTCTGGAAGACTGATGTTCCTCTCACCATCACTGCTGTAGAGAAGACCGGAATTTCCAATAACTTTACACTGTCAGTGAATGGAGACAGTATAACTAGCAAAACTTCATCTTTTCCTTACACTTTCACAGCAGTAAGTTATTGATTTAGCACTAAAATAGTTTTTTTTTGTATAAAAAGATACACAATACTGCAGTATTGCATACAGTATTTCTAAGTTTGCAGAAACCTTTTTTTTTTTTTAATGCATCGTTCTTGATTGTATGGTTTTAGGCTGGAGAATACAACATGAGCGTCGTTAGTTCTGGTAAGGCTGGCATCTCTCCTGCAGTGACACGAGTGTTACAGTTGGCAAGACCATTGAAAGAAGAGAACCTCGTGCTAATTGTTCCCAACATGGTTGTGTGGCCCCCAGGTAAATATAGAGAAACTCAACAAATCAGTTATTATGAGTGTTCCACTTCCCTGACAAGCTGTTCTTTTTTATTGTATCCATCTAAATTTTCTTATTGTACATATCAAAACTAATTCCAACCACACAATAGAGCAAAAAACTAATGTCAAAGACCTGGGAGTGATCATGTCAGAGGATCTCACCTTCAAGGACCATAACAAAGTAGCAATTGCATCTGCTCGAAAAATGACAGGATGGATAATGAGAACCTTCAAAACCAGGGATGTCAAGCCCATGTTGACACTTTACAGATTGCTTGTTCTATCTAGGCTGGAATATTGCTGCACACTAACTGCACCTTTCAAGGCAGGTGAAATTGCTGATCTTGAAAATGTGCAGAGAACCTTCATCGCACGCATAAGTGCGATAAACCACCTCAACTACTGGGAACGCTTGAAGTTCCTAAACCTGTACTCTCTAGAACGCAGGCGGGAGAGATACATTATTATATACACATGGAAAATTCTCGAGGGCTTATTACCAAACTAGCACACAAAAATCACTCCCTACGAAAGCAAAAGACTCGGCAGGCGATGTAACATCCCCCCAATGAAGAGCAGGGGTGCCACTAGCACGTTGAGGGACAACACAATAAGTGTCAGGGGCCCAAGATTGTTCAACTGCCTCCCAGCATACATCAGGGGGATTACCAACAAACCCCTGGCTGTCTTCAAGCAGGCACTGGACAGGCACCTGAAGTCGGTACCTGACCAGCCAGGCTGTGGTTCGTAGGTTGGACTGCGTGCGGCCAGCAGTAACAGCCTGGTTGATCAGGCTCTAGTCCAACAGGAGGCCTGGTCACAGACCGGGCCATGGGGGCGTTGACCCCTGGAATTCTCTCCAGGTAGACTCCAGGTAGATATAACTGTAGTCAACTGCATAAGAAATCTTACTGAATAGTCTGTGTGTAATTCTTAATAGTCTTTAAGCATTAGGATTAGTTTGCCTGAAATGTACATGTATTGCAACTTAGTGGCTTTCTTTTGTACCTAACAATATTTCAATAAATGTAAACTATATTATTTTTGTACCACGAAGAAATAAAAAAATAATTTTAATTTAAATAGTACAGTGGTACCCTGACTTACGATATTTTTTCATTCCAGAATGCTGTTCAAGTGCCATTACCAAACGAATTTATCCCCATAAGGAATGATGTAAAATAGACTAGTCCTTTTAGATCCCCAAAATTACACTTACAAAAGCATTTAAAAAAATAAACTTACATAAAAGGGTGAGTTTGGGGACCATCGTAAGTCGGGGTACCACTGTATTTCTCTTTCTTTAGCAAGGCAAGAAGGAATGCCCCTAGGTACCATACATGTAGATAATAATAATAATACGTAATAATAAATGTTTATTTCCTTGTAAAGCTTACAATTGATCAGGCCCTGATCCACCATGAGGCCTGGTCATAGACCGGGCCACTGGGGCGTTGACCCCCGGAACTCTCTCCATGTAAACTCCAGGTAAAATATTAATTACAAGGAAGGCCTCTAGCATGCCTAGGCATTTCGGGCAGACTAATCTTAATTCTTACTCTATATTGACACAAGTTATGGAGCAGTACATTTTAATATATCTTATTGCATACTAGGTAACTGAAGTAATTAATTAGATTTATAATAATGAGGTAGTACAAAACATATAACAATATTACAATTAGTAAATTTAGTGATGGGAATGATAGGTCTTGGCATCATACACTGTTTCTGTTAAAGCTCCTATATTGGGAGAGTTTCTTAGGCAAACTTAGGGCTAACTTAAGATTTATTAGGCAGTAGCTATAATAGTACCATCCAACTTACGACTGAGCTTGGTTCTGACCAACCGGTCGTAAGTCAAAATAAATGCCCTGGGTAGGGCATAATGTCAAACCTTTGCTATATAAAGTACCTACATAGTATCGTATGTTACTTTTTACTAAATATTTTGCAACACAATAAGTGTGAGGGGCCCAAGACTGTTCAACTGCCTCCCAGCATACACGAAGGGGATTACCAATAGACCCCTGGCTGTCTTCAAGAAGGCGCTGGACAGGCACCTAAAGTCAGTACCTGACCAGCCGGGCTGTGGTTTGTACATCGGGTTGCGTGCGGCCAACAGTAACAGCCTAGTTGATCAGGCCTTCATCCACCATGAGGCCTGGTCACAGACCAAGCCGTGGGGGCATTGACCCCCGAAACCCTCTCCAGGTATATTGTATATCAACATCACAGTTATTGTAATGATTTTATTTTATTGTTTTTTTGTATTTAATTTTTACTTTAGACTTGTTTGAATATTCCTTTTTTTATTTTCTTCGTAAATTTCTCTGTATGGACGCAGTGGAATGGGAGTGCTGAAGATCGCGAGAAATGCTGTTGACGTTTTTTCCATCCTCATACTGTTTAATTATACTACATACTTTCATCTTCTGGTCGAGAGTAAGAGCCTTTCTTGCCTTCTTGCCACAAGCTCCAGTGCAAGATTCAGACTTCCTCTTAGGGGCCATGCTGAAATTTATTGTCCAGGTACATATATACAGTACAGTACAGTTAATACAGTATGATGCTGCTGATAGGGCAGGATAACTCAAAGTGATGCTGCCTGAGTGATGTGAGAGCTCTCCCGAGATGGCGCATTGCCGTGAGTAGCAGTCAACTGTCGTACGGCGGTTTGCATTGGCCCACCCAGCCCTGCTGCCAGACATACGGTCATAAGTGTGAGTGGTCGTATGTCGAGCAGGTCGTAAGTCGGATGGTACTAGTACGTAGTATTAGGAATTTTATGTTTACAGTCATTTTGGTGAATGTAATTGTAAATTAGGGGGAATCACAGATATCTAGAGTAAATCTATTTTGTTTTGGATGTGTGCATGATACGAATAAGAGAATAGGTGGTTTTGATATACGTACTAGTTAGCTGATGGTGGGGAGTGTTAGGGAGATAAGATGTTTTTTAATGGTAGTTTTGAAAATGGTGGGTGAGTCTGCAGTTCTAGAGTTTTTAGGCAGGGAGTTCTAGATTTTAGGCTCTTTTATGTACATTGAATTTTTGTATAGATTTAGCCGGACACGGGGAATGTCGTAGAGATTTCTGTGTCTGGTATTGTGTCTATGGGTCCTGTCACAACTGTACTGGAGTCTACTGCTAATGGGAACTGCTTCATATATATTTTTAATAATTTAAACATCCATTTAATATACATAACAAATGATTAACCTTACATTACTCATTGATAAAAATGCTATTACAGTACAGTGTACTTTAAAAATATAAATTTATTGAAATTTTCTTTTAAATTAATTTTTCTCACTTGTGGCAGGTATATATTATTATGTAAATTATAGTGGCTTAAAACACACTTTTTACAGCTGAGGTAATGGTGACGGTTGTGTTGAAAGCCCCAGGAGAACTCCCGACCCACGTGGCAGGTGTTTTATCTTGGGGACATAATCAAGGGGAGACACAGCTCAACTTCAAGAAAGATACATTCGCTGGAGCCACTAAGGCCATCACACAAAACATCACACACAGTTATAACCAGTCAGGAACCTTCAACGTCAGTCTCATCTTGCACAATTCAGTGTCTGAACTCAACCTTACCAGGGAGGTCAGTAGCATCATGATCATGAAACTTATCAGCCACATATCTCTTTTCAGACACTTTAATTCAAAACAAAACAAATAAACTTTATTTTTATAAAGTGGATTACAGTACAATTAGGGTAATTGATATAACTGCAATGCAATTAATTGTTCTAAATTGTTATCTCACTCAATTAGTTGCATTGCTACAATTAATTGATATGTTCAACTTATCTTCAAACTTTATAACTTAGATATGCAACTTTACTTATTTTATAAATTATCAACCATAACTTTTTACCATGTAGTCTAGAATTAAGTACAGTGGTACCTCGAGTTACGATGGTCCCCAAAATCGCCCTTTTATGTAAGTTTATTTTTTTAAATGCTTTTGTAGGTATATTTTTGGGGGTGTAAAAGGACTAGTCTATTTTACATTATTCCTTATGGGGATAAATTCGTTTGGTAATGGCACTTGAACAGCATTCTCGAACGAAAAAATATCGTAACTCGAGGTACCACTGTAGTCCTAAGAATGCCCGCAATGCACAGCATATTAGGGGCTTTTGGCATGTACATCTCATTAATAACTAAGTAATAACTATGTAATTACTATGTACAGTGGTACCTCGAGCTACGATGGTCCCCAAAATCGCCCTTTTATGTAAGTTTATTTTTTTAAATGCTTTTGTAAGTATATTTTTGGGGGTGTAAAAGGACTAGTCTATTTTACATTATTCCTTATGGGGATAAATTCGTTTGGTAATGGCACTTGAACAGCATTCTCGAACGAAAAAATATTGTAACTCGAGGTACCACTGTATAACTATATCTACCATTTATAATTGTACAATGTCTAAATAAAGTATTATTATTATTATTATTATTATTATTATTATTATTATTATTATGTATGTGTGGTACTGTATAGAAAACCCCTTTTTATGAAAGGCATTTTAAATAAATAATAAATAAGACAGAGGGTAGGATCGCAGATGAGCAAGGAGATTTTAGAGTGGGTAGGGGATGTGTAGATCAAGTGTTTACATTGAAGCATATATGTGAACAGTATTTAGATAAAGGTAGGGAAGTTTTCATTGCATTTATGGATTTAGATAAAGCATATGATAGAATGGATAGGGGAGCAATGTGGCAGATGTTGCAAGTGTATGGAATAGGTAGTAAGTTACTGAATGTTGTAAAGAGTTTTTATGAGGATAGTGAGGATCAGGTTAGGGTGTGTAGGAGAGAGGGAGATTACTTCCCGGTAAAAGTAGGTCTTAGACAGGGATGTGTAATGCCACCATGGTTATTTAATATATTTATAGATAGGGTTGTAAAAGAAGTAAATGCTAGGGTGTTGGGGAGAGGAGTGGGATTAAATTATAGGGAATCAAATGCAAAATGGTTAATTGACACAGTTACTTTTTGCTGATGATACTGTGCTTATGGGAGATTCTAAAGAAAAGTTGCAAAGGTTAGTGGACTAGTTTGAGAGGGTGTGTAAAGGTAGAAAGTTGAAAGTGAACATAGATAAGAGTAAGGTGATGAGGGTATCAAACAATTTAGATAAAGAAAAATTAGATATCACATTGGAGAGAGGGAGTATGGAAGAAGTAAATGTTTTCAGATATTTGGGAGTTGACTTGTCAGCGGATGGGTTTATGAAGGATGAGGTTAACCATAGAATTGATGAAGAAAAAAAGGTGAGTGGTGCGTTGAGGTATCTGTGGAGACAAAAAAAAACGTTATCTGTGGAGGCAAAGAAGGGAATGTATGAAAGTATTGTGGTACCAACACTTATATGGGTGTGAAGCTTGGGTTGTAAATGCGGCAGCGAGGAAGAGCCTGGAGGCAGTGGAGATGTCCTGTCTAAGGGCAATATGTGATGTAAATATTATGCAGAGAATTCGGAGTGTGGAAATTAGGAGGAGGTGTGGAATTACTAAAAGTATTAGTCAGAGGGCTGAAGAGGGAATGTTGAGGTGGTTTGCTCATTTAGAGAGAATGGATCAAAGTAGAATGACTTGGAGAGTGTATAAATCTGTAGGGGAAGGAAGGAAGGATGGGTAGGGGTCGTCCTCGTAAAGGTTGGAGGGAGGAGGTAAAGGAGGTTTTATGGGCGAGGGGCTTGGACTTCCAGCAAGCGTGTGTGAGCATGTTAGATAGGAGTGAATGGAGACAAATGGTTTTTGGGACCTGACTAGCTGTTGGAGTGTGAGCAGGGTAATATTTAGTGAAGGGATTCAGGGAAACTGGTTATTATAGATTTAGCCAGACTTGAGTCCTAGAAATGAGAAGTACAATGCCTGCACTTAAACCCTTTCAGGGTTTCGGTTGTACTAGTCTGGCTTACGCACCAGGGTTTTTGACGTACTAGTACACCTAAATTCTAGTGCCCTCAAATCAAGCGGAAACAGGCTGGTAGGCCTAGATGTGAGAGAATGTGTCTGTGCGGTCAGTGTGTGCAGTATAAAAAAAATCCTGCACACCACAGTGCGTAATGAGGAAAAAAAAACCTGATTGTGTTTTTGGTTTAAAACAGCGACTTTGCAGTCTATTTTCGTATGGTATTTATGGTTGTATTCTCGTTTTCTTGGTCTCATTTGATAGAATGGAAGATATATTACAGAAATAGAGATAATTTTGATTGGTTTCACGATGACAAGCACCTTGAAACTGAGCGCACATTTGCGAAAATGTTCGATTTTTGCCGATGTTCAAGAGTAAACAAATCACGCCATGCGTCCAATACACATCAACTGGTGAGTCTAATATTCTTGCACAAGTTCGCTGATATTATGTATACTGTTTTTACAATGATGCAATAGTATACATAACAGAAAATCTTCTATTTTTTGTGAGAATAAAAATTCAAAATGGAAAGCAAAAGTAATGTAAGAGGAGCCTGGAGACATGACTAATGAACAGATAAAATGTATTTTTAGTGCCAGGAATGTCTGTCTCATTTATTCTGGACCCTATTTTGAAATTGGCATCTTTTGAAATATGTGTGAAATTGGCCAAATTGCCAATTTCTGACCACTTTATTGGGTAGTTCAAATCGGTAAATTGGCGGTTTCTTGTACTCAATTGATAGAACAAATGGAATTCTAGAGAAATAGCTGAAATTTTGGTAGACTGAAACATTGGAATTGGCCAAAAATAGGGCTCAAAGTGGGCAAAATCGCCCACTAACTTTACGAGAGCATAAGTCATTATGATCGGAAAAGAATTCTCTATCATTTTATAAGAAACAATAATTTTTTTTCCCGAAAAATTTGCGACCCTGAGAACGAAAGGGGTCTGGGATAATAATAATAATAATAATATCTTTATTTACTACAAGTACATGTACATGGTATACAGGCCTAGCTGACATCAGTGACATACTACTATATAGAAAGTCCCTTGTTATGCTGAGCATTTCGGGCAGATTAGGTCAGTGTCCTAGGATGCGACTCACACCAGTCGACTAACACCCAGGTACCCATTTTACTGATGGGGAACATAGACAACAGGTGTAAAGAAACACGCCCAATGTTTCTGCCCTGGCTGGGAATCGAACCCAGGCCCTCGCCGTGTGAAGCGAGAGCTTTAGCCACTAGACCACCAGAGGGTGGTCTAGTGTCTGAGCGCCTCTGCAAAGACAGTGATTATGTATGAGTGAGGTTAGTGTTGAATGATGATGAAAGTATTTTCTTTTTGGGGATTTTCTTTCTTTTTGGGTCACCCTGCCACGGTGGGAGATGGCTGACTTGTTGAAAAAAAAAAAATCTTAATTTCTACAAGTACATGTACAAGATATACAGGCCTAGCTGACATCAGTGACATATTTGGGCAGTCTTAAAACTAAATTATAATTACAGTGGTACCCCGAGTTTCAAACAGCTCCCAACTCGAACAATTATGTAAGTGTACAGTGGACCTTCGAGTAACAAACACCCCGGAAATCGTACAATTATGTAAGTATAATATTGTAAGTGCTTGTGGAAGTGTATTTTTGGGGTCTGAAATAGACTAAACTACGTGACATTATTCCTTAATGGAGTAAATTCGTTTGGTAATGGCACTTGAGCAGGCTTCTGGAATGAAGTTTTTACGTTACTCGGGGGTCCTCTGTATTGTTGTAAGTGCTTTTGTAAGTGTATTTTTGGGGGTCTGAAACGGACTAATCTGATTTACATTATTTCTTATGGGAACAAATTCGTTTGGTAACAGCACTCAAACAGCCTTCTGGAATGAATTATGGCCGAAACTCAGGGTACCACTGTACTAGTACATGAAAATAAGAATACGTACTTATTATCCAGAGGGCTGAGGAGGGGTTGTTGAGGTGGTTCGGACACGTAGAGAGAATGGAACAAAACAGAATGACTTCGAGAGTGTATAAATCTGTAGTGGAGGGAAGGCGGGGTAGGGGTCGGCCTAGGAAAGGTTGGAGGGAGGGGGTAAAGGAGGTTTTGTGTGCGAGGGGCTTGGACTTCCAGCAAGCATGTGTGAGCGTATTTGATAGGAGTGAATGGAGACAAATGGTTTTTATTACTTGACGTGCTGTTGGAGTGTGAGAAAAGTAACATTTATGAAGGGATTCATGGAAACCGGCAGGCCATACTTGAGTCCTGGAGATGGGAATTACAGTGTCTGCACTCTGACAATTTTATAACTGTAGTGTAAAGCACCCCTCTGGCAAGACAGTGATGGAGTGAATGATGATGAAAGTTTTTCTTTTTCGGGGCACCCTGCCTTGGTGGGAATCGGCCGATATGTTAACAAAATAATAACTTAGTTTATCACATATTGGAGGTACAGTGGACCCCCGAGTTTCGTAAAAACTTCACTCTTGAAGTCTGCTCAAGTGCCATTACCGAACGAATTTACTCCCTTAAGGAAAAATTTCACGTAGGTTAGTCTATTTCAGACCCCCAAAAATACACTTCCACAAGAACTTACAAAATTATACTTACATAATTGCACGATTTCCGGGGTATTCGTTAACCGAGGGTCCACTGTATTCAGAAATTCAGTAAGAAAATTTAATTGCTGCAATTGCAAATATTAGTTGGAAAAGTATAAACAAATCAGGAAATTTGATTATAATACAGTGGAACTCCGGATTTTGTACACACTGAATATTGTACGTTTCGGATTTAGATCACTTTTCTTGGGTGAAATTTTGGTCCGGATTTCATACCTCCACCCAGAAATCATAGGTATCAGATGCGTCCAGCCGCCCGGGACGCCGCCACTCATGCGTACGTGTCTCAGTCTGGCTCTGTCACTGGTCGAGTGAGCATTACTTCGCGTGTTCATCCGAAACATTTCGTAATATGTAATCCATTGTTTTTTGTGCTTGTTTATTGAGTGCGACTCCTAAATAAGCCACCATGGGGCAAAAGAAAGTTCCAAGTGCCAGCTTTTTGATAAAGAAGGAAAGAAGCACAATAGAATTCAAGAAAGAACTCATTGCAAAGTACGGGGCTGGATGTGAGTGGCCAAGATATGGAAGAGTTGGTGGATGACCACAGGGAAGAGCTAACCACTGAAGAACTGCAAGACCTTCAACTGGAACAGCAACAGACAGCGGCTGAGGAAATTTCTTCAGAGGAGGAGGAAGAGGGAGGGGAGAATGTGCCTTCTTCAGTGATTAAGGACATGTGTGCAAAGTGGAGTGACTTGCAGTTTTGTGGAGAATTATCACCCTAACAAAGCTGTTGCAAGTTGTGTCTGCAACATGTTCAATGAGAATGCCTTGTTCCATTTTAGGCAAATCTTAAAGAGACGCCACAAACAGATCTCTCTCGACAGATTTTTTGTGTAACAGGGGTCCAGTGCCAGTAAAAGACAAAGAAGGGAAGTAACCCTGGATAGGGACTTGATACCTGAAGTCCTTATGGAGGGTATTTCCCTTCTAACCAATAACCTCTCCTCCTCCCTCTCCCCCTCCTCGCGTCTTCCAGACATCAACAAGAGTCTTCAATAAAGGTAAAAGTGATATTAAGTGTTCATTTATCCATTTCATTAGTCATTTATTTTTATTTCTCATTGTTTTCTGTATGTAAAACTATAGTTATTCTCTATAAAATGTATTTTTTGTTAATACTTTTGGATGTCTGGAACGGATTAATTGGATTTACATTATTTCTTATGGGAAATATTGCTTCAGTTTTTGTCGAATTCGGTTTTTGTCAGACTTTCTGGAACAAATTAATGACGAAAACCGAGGTTCCACTGTTATATTAAAATCATTCCACGAATAAAATTTTTGTCTGTCTCAGTAAGGAAATAAGGAAGCTGTTTTTCTAATGTAATAAACTTCATAGTAATTTTCATTAAAAAGATAATATATTCTCATATTAGAAAATTTAAGGGAAATTTTTATGTACAGGTAAATTATCATGAGAAATAAACATAAATGCAAAAACAAGGGACAAAATTATTTTGGGAATTTCAGTATGTCACAAAAGATAATTTCTTTTAATTTTCAAAATTTGACATGCCATATAATATGGTTACTCTGATATTTGACATTTTTGCATGGTTATAATAAGAACTAACTTTACTTTTTCTCTGTCATGCAGGATGATTTCAAGGAACTATTAGTGTATTACCATTCATAGATTTCAGTGGTGCAACAGCTTGAGCTGAGGGAATTAGTCATAACTCTTAAGGAAGGTGATAGAACCTTGACAAGACCTGAGAATGCTTTCTTTGTGGAGGACACTATAAGCATCACTCTAGGGAACATCAAGGGACAGGCAAACCACTATGTTCTCTCGGTCAGCGGCCAGAAAGATTTGGTGCAGACTTCGCCCACTTTCATACTCAAGTTAAAAAGGGTAAGTAAAAAGGCTTCTCATGTACTGTACAGTATTAAGATTCAGTACATTAGAATTTCGTTATTATCAAAGGCATTTTTAAGATTTTAATTGTATCATTATCATTATTTTCTTTTTAATTACTGTTCATTATTTTGTAATGTATTGTACTGTAATAACTGTTATTCATCCTTACAGGAGAGTGACTATGAAGTGGCTATAGTGGCAGAGGTCCTGGGAGAAACATCTAATAAAGTATCTGGTTGGGTGCGGATTCGTGAGAAACTAAATAACCTTAAGGTAGAAGTGTCTGATACAGATACTCGAGCTGGGTTGGAGATTACCTTTACTATACGAGCCCCACTGTTCCTCGGTGCCTGCCTTTCTTTGGACCTTGGGGATGGCCGCCTTGTAGGATGGAAACGAGCTAATAATTGCGAAGGTCAAGGCACAGGTCGAGAAGAGTGGCAGAAAGTAGCATTCTCAGAATTAGTGACTTTAACTCATAAATACTCATCACCAGGGGTGTATAAACCCACAGCTCGATTGTTTTCTGTTATGGGTGAATTACAAGAGGTGGTCAACATATTTGTGTTAGATAGTCTCCCATGTGATTACCTAAATGTCTGGATACAGAAAAATGGCACCTTAGAAGCACCTGTTAGCATGACACGTGCAGACAAGCTGTGGGTCCGGAGCTTCGCTGATGTTAACTGCAGTGTCCCAGAGATGGATATGGAAATTAGTATGTTTTTATAGTATCTTTGATTATAATGTCATTTGGTTTTCAGATTCATACTGATATGTTTATGTTCAGATGACTCACGAAATTGTAATGACACGATTGCAAACAAACCATACCACGGGTGGGGTTTGAACCCACGGTCAGAGAGTCTCAAAACTCATGCTAGCTGGAGATTCGTCTGTAAAACCTTGCATTTGTGGACACAGTGGTGCCTATGCTAACCTTCCTATGGTGTAGAAATATACCTAGTTGGATGAATCTTATTGAAGCTAGCTGGCCCAGTGGCTTACGTGACGGTCTGGAGTTTTGAGACTCTCTGACCGCGGGTTCGAACCCCACCCGTGGTATGTTTTTTTTTTTTTTATGTTCAGGTTAGACACTACTTCTGGTTTCTAAAATTTTATCCTCATTTATTTTGCTAACTCCAGCTATATGTAAATTACATTGCAACTACTTTAGCATATAGTTAGTGTTACTATCTGGTAATTAAATTAGGTAAAGGATTTATATTTACTTCAGGAAATTACTATTCTGAAGAAAATTAATTTGCAATAATTTCAATAATTTGCTTATAAATGAGATACACCTGTGAAGTGTTAGGATATTTTAATGACAAACATTTTACCATGAAAGGCTTCTTCAGGACTGAAGATGCCATTGGCGACAAAATATTTCCTCAGTAAAATACGTATCCTAGCACTGCATGTGTGTCTTCTTTCAAAATCATTGATATTTTATATCAGATCTTACCCGATATGCTTGTAGGTTGGAAGGTGGTCCGTGTGAATGATAGTGAAAAAGTGGAACTGTCATCTGTGGACACAAGCAAAAGTGTCTTGTATCTACCAGCACGTACCCTTCACTATGGACATTATCGTGCCATTGTCTCCTACAACATATCCATGATAAGTAAGCTAGTACACATGTATAAAGTCTTGATTTTTTATGAATCTTATTTTCTACTTAGTCATTCCATTTTTTTTTTTTATCATTATGGTAGCACCCCATGCCTTAGAACTTGGAAAGAATATGCTAAGTGATGTTAGCAGTGGTGTAGCTATAACAAGAGGACTGGAAGCCTTAATATTTTTTTGCCATATTGTTCGCTTTCCACTAAGGCAAGATGACCTTATGTATTAAGAACATTTAGAACCAGGACAGGTTGTGCATCAGCACACCTTCCCATACATGATTGTGTGCTCGGAATAAGTAACTTAAAGCTGAAGCATTCTAAGTTTTTCATCATTTTCTCCCTGTCATTTAATGTGCAGTGTTCTCTTCTTTATAATATACAAATGCACAAAATTCAAATTCAGATACAGTGGACCCCCGGTGTTTGTCCTGCTCCAAACTCACCCTTTTATGTACGTAAGTGTATTTTTTTAAATGCTTTTGTAAGTGTATTTTTGGGGGTCTAAAAGGACTAGTCTACTTTACATTATTCCTTATGGGGATAAATTCGTTTGGTAATGGCACTTGAACAGCATTCTGGAACGAAAAAATCATGAAAACCGGGGTCCACTGTACAGTGGACCCCCGAGTAACGTAAAAACTTCATTCCAGAAGTCTGCTCAAGTGCCATTACCGAACGAATTTACTCCCTTAAGGAATAATGTCACGTAGGTTAGTCTATTTCAGACCCCCAAAAATACACTTCCACAAGCACTTACAATATTATACTTACATAATTGTACGATTTCCGAGGTGTTCGTTACTCGGGGGTCCACTGTCCTTTATTATTTTATGCAATATGCAGATAATATACGTAGTTTCTTTCAACAACAAATTGGCCATTTCCCACCGAGGCAGGGTGGTCCAAAAAGAAAAAGAAAAGTTTCTCTTTTTAACTTTAGTAATGTATACAGGAGAAGGGGTTACTAGCCCCTTGCTCCCAGCATTTTAGTCAACTCTTACGACACGCATTGCTTACGGAGGAAGAATTTTGTTCCACTTCCCCATGGAGATAAGAGGAAATAAGTACAAGAACTAGTAAGAAAATAGAAGAAAACCCAGAGGGGTGTGTATATACAGTAGACCCCCGAGTTACGAGCACCTCAGAAATTGTACAAGTATATGTAAGTATATTATTGTAAGTGCTTTTGTAAGTGTATTTTTGGGGGTCTGAAATGGACTAACCTACTTGACATTATTCCTTAAGGGAGAAAATTCGTTCGGTAATGGCACTTGAGCAGGCTTCTGGAATGAATTATGCTCGTTACTTGGGGGTCCACTGTATATGCTTGTACATGAATGTGTAGTGTGACCTAAGTGTAAGTACTGTAGAAGTAACAAGACATACCTGAAATCTTGCATGTTTACGAGACAGAAAAAAGACACCAGCAATCCTACCATCATGTAAAACAATTACAGGTTTTCATTTTACACTCACTTGGCAGGACAGTAGTACCTCCCTGGGCGGTTGCTGTCTACCAACCTACTACCTAGGATAATATAGTTTACATGTAATAAAACATTATTAGGTGCAAAAGAAAGCCACGAGCATTCAGTGCATTTCAGTCAAACTAATCACGTTAGTGTAAATTAAAATTAATACACGTACAGTACTGTAAATTTTTATTGTCATCGTCTTTATTTTCTAATGAAATCTTAGCCATGCCTTAACTGCTAAGCAGTTATTATCTTTTTTTTTATTATTAACACATTGGCCGTTTCCCACCAAGGCAGGGTGGCTCGAAAAAGAAAATCTTTCACCATCATTCACTCCATCACTGTCTTGCCAGAGGCGTGCTTACACTACAGTTATAAAACTGCAACATTAACACCACTCCTTCAGAGTGCAGGCACTGTACTTCCCATCTCCAGGACTCAAGTCTAGCCTACTGGTTTCCCTGAATCCCTTCATAAATATTACCCTGCTCACACTCCAACAGCACGTCAAGTCCTAAAAACCATTTGTCTCCATTTGCTCCTATATAACATGCTTACGCATGCTTGCTGGAAGTCCAAGCCCCTCGCACACAAAACCTCCTTTACCCCCTCCCTCCAACCTTTCCTAGGCTGACCACTACCTCACCTTCCCTCCACTTCAGATTTATACACTCTCAAAGTCATTCTATTTTGTTCCATCCTCTACATGTCCAAACCACCTCAACAACCCCTCCTCAGCCCTCTGGATAATACTTTTGGTAATTCCTCATCTCCTCCTAATTTCCAAACTACGAATTCTCTGCATTATATTCACACCACACATTGACCTCAGACACGACATCTCCACTGCCTCCAGCCTTCTCGTTGTTGCAACATTCACCACTCATGCTTTGCACCTATATAAGAGTGTTGGTATAACTATACTCTCATACATTTCCCTCTTTGCTTCCATGGACAAAGTTCTTTGTCTCCACAGACTCCTCAGTGCACCACTCACCCTTTTCCCTTCGTCAGTTCTACTATTCACTGCATCTTTCATAGACCCATCTGCTGACACATCCACTCCTAAATATCTAAATCACATTTCCCAGCTTTTTTCCCTTCCAAATACTCCTCTCCCTCCAATCTGATATCCAATCTTTCAATTACCTAATTTTTTTATCCTCATCACCTTACTCTTTCCTATACGTAATCACTTTTAATTTTCTTCTTTTACATACCCTACCAAACTCATCCACCAACCTTTGCAACTTCTCTTCAGAATCTCCCAAAAGCACAGTGTCATCAGCAAAGAGCAACTGTGACAACTCCCACTTTGTGTTAGATTCTTTATCTTTTAATCCCACACCTCTTCTCAATACCCGAGCATTCACTTCTCTTACAATCCCATCTATAAATATATTGAACAACCATGGGGACATCACACATCCTTGTCTAAGGCCTACTTTTACTTGGAAATAATCTCCCTCTCTCCTACATACTCTTACCTGAGCCTCACTATCCTCATAAAAACTTTTCACTGCTTTCAATAACCTACCTCCGATTCCATACATTTGGAACATCTGCTACTTTACCCCCTTATCCACCTGTCATACACCTTTTCAAAATTCATAAATGCCACAAAAGCTTCTTTACCCTTATCAAAATACTGTTCACCTATATGTTTCACTGTAAACACTTGGTCTACACATTCCCTACCCTTCCTAAAGCCTCCTTGTTCATCTGCTATCCTACTCTCCGTCTTACTCTTAATTCTTTAAATAATAACTCTACCATACACTTTACTAGATATATTCAACAGACTTATTCCCTATAATTTTTGCACTCTCCTTTGTCTCCTTTGCTTTTATACAAAGGAACTATGCTCTCTGCCAATCCCTAGGTACGTACCTTACCCTCTTCTATACATTTATTAAATAAAAGTACCAACCACTCCAAAACTATATCCCCACCTGCTTTAACATTTCTATCTTTATCCCATCAATCCCTGCTGCCTTACTCCCTTTCATTCTACCCACTGCCTCACGAACTTCCCACACACTCACAACTCGCTCCTCCTCACTCCTACAAGATGTTATTCCAACTTGCCCTATACATGAAATCACAGCTTCCCTATCTTCATCAACATTTAACAATTCCTCAGAATATTCCCTCCATCTTCCCAATACATACCTCTAACTCTCCATTTAATAACTCTCCTCTCCTATTTTTAACTATCAAATCCATTCATTCCCTAGGTAAGAATTATCACACAATCCAATCCCAGACAACACCCCCCCCCACACTCTTCAAAGACCTAAACTTACTCACTGTTCAGAGCATCCACACTTACTAGTACAGTCGTCCCTCGGTTTTCGTGCATCTCCAAACTCGAACATTTATGTAAGTGTATTTTCGTAAGTGCTGTTGCAAGTGTATTTTTGGGGGTCTGAAATAGACTAACCTACGTGACATTATTTCTTAAGGAAGTAAATTCGTTCGGTAATGGCACTTGAGCAGCATTCTGGAACGAATTTTGGCGAAAACGAGGGACCACTGTACTGTGCAACCTACATTTGCAGAACCATAAATTCCAATATTAACCCTGAACTAAAACGCTTTCTTGATTGTTGTGACAGGACCCATAGGCACAATACCAGACACAAAAATCTCTATGACATTCCCCGTGTCCGGGTAAATCTATACAAACGTTCAATGTACATTAAAGGGCCTAAAATCTGGAACTCCCTACCTGAAAACTCTAGAACTGCAGACTCAGCCACCATTTTCAAAACTACTGTCAAAAAACATCTTATCTCCCTAACACACCCAACCTTCAACTAACTACATACATACATGAAAACCACCTATTCATGCATGCACACATACATCCTTCTCATTTACACTTACGCTGACCCAAATGACTGCAAACATAAAATTCCGAATACTATTGCCTAATAAATCTCAAGCTAGTCCTAAGTTTGCCTGAGATACTCCAATATAGGAGCTTTAATAGAAACTGTGTATCATGCCATTTCAAAACCATTCCCATTACTAATTTTACAGACACTTATGCAACATATGGGAATCTTTATTAAGGAAACGTTTTGCCACGCAGTGGCTTCATCAGTCCAATACAAAGCAGAAAGATGTAAGGAGAGGAGGAGTTTGATGTAATCAGTCCCTCAGCCTGGAGTCAATGTGTTCAGTACATCAATCTCGTAGAAAGTACAGCATAGGGCCGTAGAAGTGGCTTATATACTGTAGTCAGGTGTGGCGAAGCAGGAGTAGGCGGGGTCATAGTGGAACCATCCACTAGTCGAAGTAGGTCTTCGTCCAAAGGTTGGACAAGTATTGAAGAATTTCTTGTATCAAGATCCCATGATGTTGCAGTGTCTGACATATGTGATAAATGGTTTTGAAAACCGACAAGTTGAAGATTGAGACACTTATGCAACATATGGGAATCTTTATTGAGGAAACGTTTCGCCACACAGTGGCTTCATCAGTCCAATACAAAGCAGAAAGGTGTAAGGAGAGGAGGAGTTTGAGGTAATCAGTCCCTCAGCCTGGAGTCCATCAATCTTGTAGAAAGTACAGCATAGGGCCGTAGAAGTGGCTTATATGTAGTAGTATACTGTAGTCACCCTACCTCAGTGGGATACGGTCAGTTTGTTGAAAAAAAAACTAATAATAATATTATTATTATTCTTCTTTCAACAAACCGGCCATATTCCACTGAGGCAGGGTGGCCCAAAAAGAAAAACAAAAGTTTCTTTTTAAATTTAGTAATGTACGTATACAGGAGAAGGGATTACTAGGCCCTTGCTCCCAGCATTATTATTATTATTATTATTATTATTGTGGTGTGTTGAGACATATATAGAAAGAAGGAGCTTTATCTATAAAGGCTAAAAGGAAAATGTACCAAAGTATAGAAGTGCCATGTCTGGTGTATGAGTGTGAAGCATGGGCTTTAAACATTAGAGCAACGGAGAGGCTGGATCAGTGGAGATGTCATTTTTTAGGGTGATGTATTGTGTGAATATTGTGTAAATAGTAGTTTGGTAGACAGCAACCACCCAGGGAGATACTACCGTTCTGCCAGGTGACTGTGAAACAGAAACCTGAAACTATTTTACATGATGGTAGGATTGCTGGTGTCTTTTTTCTGTCTCATAAACACGCTGGATAACAGGTATATCTGGTTACTTCTACTTACACTTTAGGTCACACTACACAGGCATGCACATGCATATATATACATACACACATCTAGGTTTTTCTTCTTTTTCTTGATAGCTCTTGTTCTTTTTATTTTCTCTATTGTCCATGGGGAAGGGGAAAAGAATCTTTCCTTCGTAAGCTGTGCGTGTCGTATGAGGCAACTAAAATGCCGGGAGCAATGGGCTAGTAACCCCTTCTCCTGTACACATTTACTAAAAAAGAGAAGACGAAAAACTTTATAAAACTGGGTTGTTTGAATGTGCGTGGATGTAGTGCGGATGATAAGAAAGAGATGATTGCCGATGTTATGAATGAAAAGAAGTTGGATGTCCTGGCCCTAAGCGAAACAAAGCTGAGGGGGTAGGCGAATTTCAGTGGGGAGAAATAAATGGGATTAAGTCAGGAGTATCTGAGAGAGTTAGAGCTAAGGAAGGGGTAGCAATAATGTTGAAGGATCAGTTATGGAAGGAGAAGAGGGAATATAAATGTGTAAATTCAAGGATTATGTGGATTAAAATAAGGGTCGGATGCGAAAAGTGAGTCATAATAAGCGTGTATGCACCTGGAGAAGAGAAGTGTAGAGGAGAGAGAGAGATTTTGGGAGATGTTAAGCGAATGTATAGGAACTTTTGAACCAAGTGAGAGAGTAATTGTGGTAGGGGACCTAAATGCTAAAGTAGGAGAAACATGTAGAGAGGGTGTGGTAGGTAAGTTTGGGGTGCCAGGTGTAAATGATAATGGGAGCCCTTTGATTGAACTTTGTATAGAAAGGGGTTTAGTTATAGGTAATACATATTTTAAGAAAAGAGGATAAATAAGTATACAAGATATGATGTAGGGCGAAATGACAGTAGTTTGTTGGACTACGTATTGGTAGATAAAAGACTGTTGAGTAGACTTCAGGATGTACATGTTTATAGAGGGGCCACAGATATATCAGATCACTTTTTAGTTATAGGCACACTAACTGCACCTTTCAAAGCGGGTGAAATTGCTGACCTTGAAAATGTGCAGAGAACCTTCACCGCACGCATAAGTGCGATAAACCACCTCAACTACTGGGAACGCTTGAAGTTCCTAAACCTGTACTCTCTAGAATGCAGGCGGGAGAGATACATTATTATATACACATGGAAAATTCTCGAGGGCTTAGTACCAAACTTGCACACAAAAATCACTCCCTACGAAAGCAAAAGACTCGGCAGGCGATGTAACATCCCCCCAATGAAGAGCAGGGGTGTCACTAGCACGTTGAGGGACAACACAATAAGTGTGAGGGGCCCAAGATTGTTCAACTGCCTCCCAGCATGCATCAGGGGGATTACCAACAAGCCCCTGGCTGTCTTCAAGCAGGCACTGGACAGGCACCTCAAGTCGGTACCTGATCAGCCGGGTTGTGGTTTGTAAGTTGGACTGCGTGCGGCCAGCAGTAACAGCCTGGTTGATCAGGCTCTGGTCCAACAGGAGGCCTGGTCACAGACCGGGCCGTGGGGGCGTTGACCCCTGGAATTCTCTCCAGGTAGACTCCAGGTAGATGGGATACAAGGAAAATATTAGCAGTAAGTAAGAGAGAGGTGAAGGTTTCTAAACTAAAAGAGGAGGCAGTTAGGGTAAGATATAAACAACTATTGGAGGATAGATGGGCTAGTGAGACTGTAGGCAATGGGGTCGAAGATATATGGGGTAGATTTAAAAATGTAATGTTAGAGTGGGTGCGGGAGGGAAGAAGAGCGATTGGTGGAATGATGATGTAAAGAGAGTAGTAAGGGAGAAAAAGTTAGCATATGAGAGGTTTTTACAAAGTAGAAGTGATGCAAGGAGGGAAGAGTATATGGAGAGAAAAAGAAAGGTTAAGAGAGTGGTGAAGCAATGTAAAAAGAGAGCAAATGAGAGAGTGGGTGAGATGTTATCAACAAATTTTTTTGAAAATAAGAAAAAGTTTTTGAGTGAGATTAATAATTTGAGGAAGCCTAGGGAACAAATGGATTTGACAGTTAAAAATAGGAGAGGAGAGTTATTAAATGGAGAATTAGAGGTATCGGGAAGATGGAGGGAATATTTTGAGGAGTTGTTAAATGTTGATGAAGACAGGGAAGCTGTGATTTCATGTATAGGGCAAGGAGGAATAACATCTTGTAGGTGTGTGGAAGAGCCAGTTGTGAGTGTGGGGGAAGTTCGTGAGGCAGTGGGTAGAATGAACGGGGGTAAGGCAGCTGGGATTGATGGGATAAAGATAAAAATGTTAAAAGCAGGTGGGGATATAGTTTTCGAGTGGTTGGTGCTATTATTTAATAAATGTATGGAAGAGGGTAAGGTTGCACCTGGGGATTGGCAGAGAGCATGTATTGTTCCTTTGTATAAAGGCAAAGGGGACAAAAGAGAGTGCAAAAATTATTGGGGAATAAGTCTGTTGAGTGTACCTGGTAAAGTGTATGGTAGAGTTATTATTGAAAGAATTAAGAGTAAGACAGAAAGCCGGATAGCAGATAAACAAGGGGGCTTTAGGAAAGGTAGGAGGTGTGTAGACCAAGTGTTTACAGTGAAACATATAGGTGAACAGTATTTGGATAAGGGTAAAGAGGTTTTTGTGGCATTTATGGATTTGGAAAAGGCGTATGATAGGGTGGATAGGGGGCAATGTGGCAGATGTTGCAGGTGTATGGAATAGGAGGTAGGTTACTGAAAGCAGTGAAGAGTTTTTATGAGGATAGTGAGGCTCAGGTTAGAGTGTGTAGGAGGGAGGGGGACTATTTCCCAGTAAAAGTGGGCCTTAGACAAGGATGTGTGATGTCACCGTGGTTGTTCAATATATTTATAGATGGGGTTGTAAGAGAAGTGAATGCGAGGGTCTTGGCAAGAGGTGTGGGGTTAAAAGATAAAGAATCAAATACAAATTGGGAGTTGTCACAGTTGCTTTTTGCTGATGACACTGTGCTTTTGGGAGATTCTGAAGAGAAGTTGCAGAGTTTGTTGGATGAATTTGGTAGGGTGTGTAAAAGAAGAAAATTGAAAGTGAATATAGGAAAGAGTAAGGTGATGAGGAGGATAAAAAGATTAGGTGACGAAAGATTGGATATCAGATTGGAGGGAGAGAGTATGGAGGAGGTGAATGTATTCAGATATTTGGGAGTGGACATGTCAGCAGATGGGTCTATGAAGGATGAGGTGAATCATAGAATTGATGAGGGGAAAAGGGTGAGTGGAGCACTTCGGAGTCTGTGGAGACAAAGAAGTTTGTCCATGGAAGTAAAGAGGGGAATGTATGAGAGTATAGTTATACCAACACTCTTATATGGGTGTGAAGCATGGGTGATGAATGTTGAAATGAGGAGAAGGCTAGAGGCAGTGGAGATGTCATGTCTGAGGTCAATGTGTGGTGTGAATATAATGCAGAGAATTCGGAGTTTGGAAATTAGGAGGAGGTGCGGGATTACCAAAACTATTATCCAGAGAGCTGAGGAGGGGTTGTTGAGGTGGTTCGGACATGTAGAGAGAATGGAACGAGACAGAATGACTTCGAGAGTGTATAAATCTGTAGTGGAGGGAAGGCAGGGTAGGGGTCGGCCTAGGAAAGGTTGGAGGGAGGTGGTAAAGGAGGTTTTGTGTGTGAGGGGCTTGGACTTCCAACAAGCATGTGTGAGCGTATTTGATAGGAGTGAATGGAGACAAATGGTTTTTAATACTTGACGTGCTGTTGGAGTGTGAGCAAAGTAACATTTATGAAGGGATTCAGGGAAACCGGCAGGCCGGACTTGAGTCCTGGAGATGGGAAGTACAGTGTCTGCACTCTGAAGGAGGGGTGTTAATGTTGCAGTTTTATAACTGTAGTGTAAAGCACCCCTCTGGCAAGACAGTGATGGAGTGAATGATGATGAAAGTTTTTCTTTTTTGGGCCACCCTGCCTTGGTGGGAATCGGCCGATGTGTTAATAATAAAAATAATAATTATTCAAAGACTTCAAAACATAGAGATTAGATGACTGTGTGAGGATTCTAAAGTTATAATTAAAGATCTAATTTAGAGAGTTGAGGAGGTATTGTTGAGGTGGTTTGGACACTCTGAATGGATGGAGCAGAATAGGATGAATAAGAGGGTGTACAAATTAGGAGTGGAAGGAAGAAAGGGTAGGGGTTCATTTAAGAAAGGGTTGGAGGGAGGGAGTAAAGGAGATTTTGAGTACTAGGGGTATAAACATGCAGCAAATGTGTGGGAACATGTTAGATATGAGTGAATGGATTTTAGTGATTTTCATGGCTTAATATGCCATGAATATGTGAGTAGGGTAATATTTAAAAAGCAATTCAGGAAAACTGGTTAGTTGAACCTTAGTCCAGGAGGTGTGAGGTATGCACAGCACTGATGGTGAATGTGTTGCTTTTTATTTTGTTGTTTCACTATACCTCAGTGAGTAATGGCTGGTATGTTAAAAAGCACGTAATAAAAGGGCAAATTATGTATAGTAATTTCTCAAATAATACCAGAGTATAAATATATCCTTAGTATCATTACAGTGAATATACAGTAACAAAATGTGTAAGACCGTCTCACTATCTTGTTAGATCTAGAAGGCGCTCCCGTGTGGACAGTATTAAATGGGGTGTCAGTGATTCAAGTGGGCAAGAGCACCCTGATGGTTGTGATGATGAAAGGAGGTGCTCCCAGGGTCCGTCGAGGTACCCTGCAAACACTTAGTCTCTCACCTGGTCATGTCTCCTATGATCCTGACTATCCAGAAATACCGGTTTGTATTAAAGGAGATTGTTTTTTGATGCTCTTTCTGCAGTTATATTTTAAATTGTTTATAAAAAATTATATTAATAATAGGTGATTACTTATTTGAAGTTACAGTAGCAGAGCTGTACTCGTGGCATCCTGTAATTTATTCATTATTTTATACAAAATAGGTTACGTAATTCATTATTGGCTTCTTTGGCATCCTGTAATTTATTCATTATTTTATACAAAATAGGTTACGTAATTCATTATTGGCTCATAAACAGGAGTTTAGATTACTGTATAGTATCGAAACACTTTTCTAGGCTTAGGTTGTGTCCTATGAGCAACTTAACCTTCGGCCTCCAAGACACTGGGTAAATCTTCTAGACTTATTTTTTTGAAAAAAAATAGAATCTTCAATGCTGTAAAATATGGTAAATTTGTCAGATAACTGTTATGTTTACCAGGGGTTGTAGCATTTACTATCTTCTCTTAGATCCCATTCCGGTGTTCTGCTATTTGTGCAGACAATATTTTTATTATTCTTTTGGCACCTATTTTTTTTATCAGTTTACAGTTGTCATTTCCTGTTCTCCCTGTTGGTAGTGCTAAGAAATCAATTTTATCTATTTTTCCCATCCTCATGTAATCTTGTATGTAATTATTATGTCTCCTCATCTTTTCTGTCAACTAAGTTATTTTAAGGGTTTTCAATTTTTTTTATTTTGCTCTGACTCATTTTGAAGCATTTTACTCTTAAATCTGAGTAATAAATTTACTTGAATCTCATTACAGTGGTAAGTATCGTATGTCTTTATGTGATTTCTCTTAAGGTTTGACCTAGCCTTTACTTCTTTTCATATTCATTTATTTTTGGTGGATTTTTTTTATATGCTTTTCATCATCTGTGGGTTATTTCTGTCTTTCTTAATTATTTGCTTGGGTTCGAAAGGTAAGTGCCAGTGGTGTAGCCCGGTTCTAAAGTTAGGGAGAGTGAGCACAAAAAAAGGTGCCATGACACATGCTGAATTATTTTAAATTCATTATACTGTACATTTTTGCTTTTGAAATCAAAACACAAGGAAGATACAGGTTTAAAGGAAGTACGTATATAATTGTTATTTTGTATTTAAAATCGAAACACAATAAAAAAGTTTTACAGTAAGCTCATAAATCTCAAAACATAATAAAAGCATGTGTGTTATTTACTTGTATTTTAATTTTAAACGTAAAATAAAAACAAAATGAAGTAATGTAAAGAATGTATGAAGCAACTACAACAATCTCTTTCGTCTAGACTTCATTCCACCTCAGTAGCCAACTCTCTTTCAATTTAGAACAAAGTCCTTGCCCATTGTAGAACCAAGGTAGGATTTTATGTGTTTGAGCTGATTAAAGGATTGTTCCGCAATTACGCTAGTAATTGGTAAGGTCAGAAAAATGTGGTACAATGTGGACAAATTAGAATAAATGGAACACATGTGAGCTAAAGATTCAAATTTTTTTTGAAAAGGCATCACTTTTAAATATTGTGCTCAGGGGAAGCGATCGCTCCTCTTGCTCTCCCTCTAGCTATGCCACTGGTAAGTGTGTGTTGTATAAGTTTTTTGTTTAATGGAAAAACTATTCACTACTTTGTGGATGTTTTGTAAGTAACAAAGCAGATATGGATAATGTGTTTTTAAAATGGATGGGATCACTGCAAAAAAACACATGTGGAAGGCAATAACTGAAGGATTTAAAGAGAAGATGAGAATTATTTAGTGCAAAAGTAGTAAGTCGGGTGTACATGTTATTGAGAGATATGGTAGAGGCTAGCTCCATACCTGTGATCAAATGGTAAAAGATAAAGATAAAGATTTTATTTTTTTCTAAGGTTACAATGTGTAATTACAATCTTGACTTGTTAAGTATGCACATCACTAGGAGAAGAGAGAGTAGAAGCTGAGTCCAAACACGAGTTCATGCAACTGCCTCATGAAACATAATACATGATGGTTGGTAATTACAGTGGCACCCCGGATTTCGTCAATAATTCATTCCAGAAGGCTGTTGAGTGCCATTACTGAACGAATTTGTTCCGATAAGGACGAATGTAAATTAGATTAGTCTGTTTCAGACCCCCAAAAATAAACTTACAAAAGCACTTACAAAAATACACTTACATAATTGTTTGAGTTGGGAGCTGTACGAAATCCGGGGTACCACTGTACTTATTAGTAGCTACAGGAGTAGAGCTATGCTTACAATGTCTTGTCTTCGTAATTGCAGTGAATTATCATCTACTTTTTTAATACATTCAGTTTTTCTGCCACTCTATGTTCAAAGTTTCTAGTATGGTATCTTTTTTATTCAACATTTTTCTCAATTTATAAATTTGGTTAAGAGGCAATGACTCAAGGATAGGAGGTAGAGCTTCACAAGAACAAAGAGATAAATACTCACTTCCATACCAATGTACACGTATTATAATGAATTTATTTGTAATTTTCTACTCAAGAATCAACAACATTATCATATTCTTTATTTCTTAGCTGCGTAATTTTGTCTGGTCGTGTCATTTGGTGGGTGAAGAGTTACCTGCCAGGAGTGTGATCTCTGATCCCCCAGCCAACAGAAATGCATACACAGAGGAGGACCGAGGTGGATGCTGGGGGCAGGGACCTGCCTGGATGTCTAACATCAAGCCCACATTTAATATTGATGTCAGTATTTTCCGGAATCCTCATAAGACTTACAGTCTTCAAATTACAGTGAGTCCTTTTATCATTAGTGTACCTTTTTTATGAGTAATATTAAATAATAATAATAATAATAATAATAACATCAATAATCATAATCATAATAATAATATGTTACTTAATTTTTGGTAAAATTTGTTTTATATTCAATGGTGTTATAGTGAAGACTAATTATTTTGCACTTTATACTGATTATTTTGTGCTGTTTTATAAATACAATAGTACAGTGTACTGTGTCTTTTAACGTTAACTTTAATTTCAGTCTACTGAATCATTCTGCAGGCCAAGTTTTGCTGGGGTCCAGTGGTTACTACTGTATTCTAGTGGCCCCTGGTGCAGATCTAACCTGGTTACATCATATATAATTATTTCAAAGACAGTGATTATGTATGAGTGATGGTGAAAGTGTTGAATGATGATGAAAGTATTTTTCTTTTTGGATTTTTCTTTGTTTTTGGATCACCCTGCCTCGGTGGGAAACAGCCAATGTGTTAAAAAAAAAATTCTGTCTTGCTCTGCCTTTCAGTTTCTCTTTGTGTCTGTTTATGCTTCTCTTTCCTTCTGACAAGTCTTTTCTTCTTAGCAGAATGATCCTCACACTTTAACACTCTTTTGTCACTATTAATATTATCCATAAGTTCATTTTTTACTTTATGTTACAAGATCAAAGTATATTTACAGTATAGTTTGTACTTTTTTAACAAGTCGGCTGTCTCCCACCGAGGCAGGGTAACCCAAAAAGAAAGAAAATCCCCCCAAAAAATACTTTCATCATCATTCAACACTTTCTCCTCACTCATACATATTCACTGTCTTTGCAGAGGCGCTCAGATACGACAGTTTAGACGTTCCTCCAAACTGCCAATATCCCAAATCCCTTTAAAGTGCAGGCATTGTACTTCCCACTTCCAGGACTCAAGTCCAGCTAACCAGTGCCCCAACTTTTCTTTCATCCTGTTCTTATTGTTTCTGCTTATAAGGAAATTTTGTTTCATAGTGGGATGTATTTAAAAAGGTGTTGACCTGATTAATTTGATTTAGAATCACTAGACTGATTCAATTAAAATTTTTCTTCTAATTACCAGCACAGTATTACTGATCATTAATATACATACTCTCCTAAATGTTAAATGACAAATTTAATGACGTACAGTCTTCTGTACTATAAAATTGTCATAAGGAGTGAATGAACTATCATACTATGTATGAATCTGACAGACCAAATGCCTCGGAAAGTAAATATCCAAAGAATTTTTTTTATCATGTTGGCTATTTCCCACCAAAGGAGGGTGACCAAAAGAAGGGAACACATTCACCATCATTCAGTCTGTAGCTGTGTTGCTTAAGTTGTTTAATAATAGCAGTGTTATAATGATGGTAGAAGTTCATGTACTGTTCCTGAAAATGGTAGTTGTGCTAGTAAGTACAGTTTACTGTACTGGTTTTTGACTTTCAATAAGTAAATATTGTACTTCAGCATTTTAACTTTTGTTTATATCATGTTGTGCTGGACTAATAGTAAGAATATGTAAAGCTATGAAGGATATAGTCTTCCATGATGTACTCCTTGAGTGCCGATTAAACCAGGATTGCAGTGTGGGCTCATGGGTGAATTGAAATGTCAATATGGCATTGTATCCTCTGTTGTCTTCCCATTATGCTCAATTTAGTGCCCTCTTTTGCTAAATCCCATAATCACCTGCAACTCTTTGTTTATTTTCTTATCCTGCATTTTTAGTGTTACTTATTTTTAATCATCTCCTCAATTCCAGGCTGAGAGTGCCGATGGTCGGCAGAATACAGCATCTTTGGAAGTAGAGGTTGTGGAGGGCAACCCACCGACACTAGTGTCTGGCTGCTCACCACCCTGGTTCTGTAGACAGATTTCAGGTGCTCAGCTTGTCAACCCAGCCAAGCTAATTATTAAAAGTGGTTGTGAGTTGAAGGTGAGCTCTTTGAACGTGAAGATAAGCAATTAGAAGATATAGAGAAGTGTTTCTTAGGTGTATTGAAGATGACTGATTCAGAAAAGAAAGAAAGAATACAGTTAGAAAGTAACCTAGGAGGGTGTTGGGTGAGTATTTCTGTGGCATATGAGTAGAAGAGGAAACATCTTAGGGTTATATTATTTAACCCAGAAGGGTTATTCAAATTCAGATTTTTATTTCTCTTATGCAGTACACACACAATGTAGTTTACTTGTAATAAAAACATTGTTAGGCACAAAATAAAGCCACTAGTATACAATGCATTTCAGGCAAACTAATCTTAATGCTCAAAGACTTCCTCCCATCCTATTCCACATCCTCATATCTGACATAGACATAGATGTAAGCCATAGCTCTATGTCTTCCTTTGCGGATGACACCTGGATTGCCATGACAGTGACCTCCATCGAAGACACCGCAAGACTCCAAGCAGATATCAACCAAATCTTTAAATGCGGCACTGAAAACAATATGAAGTTCAATGAAGAGAAATTTCAACTACTCAGATATGGAAAACTTGAGGAAATTAAAACTGTATCAGGGTGTACAACAAACTCTAACCATACAGTAGAGTGAAAAAGTGATGTGAAGGACCTGGGAGTGATAATGTCACAGGATCTCACCTTCAAAGACAACAACAATGTATCTACCACATCTGCTAGAAAAATGATAGGATGGATATAATCAGAACCTTCAAAACTAGGGATGCCAAGCCCATGATCATTCTCTTCAAATTGCTTGTTCTCTCTAGGCTGGAATGCTGCTGTACACTAACTGCCCCCTTCAAGGCAGGCAAAATTGCTGACCTGGAGAGTGTACAAATAACTTTCATGGCACACATAAGTACGATAAAGCACCTAAATTACTGGGCCCTTTACCTGAGGTTGTCTCCCTCTTTCCTGAGATTGTGTTACCCCTGAAGGTTACATGTGTACAGTATCAACCAGTAGTCACCTCGCCTCCCACCATTATTTACCCACATTTTTACAGATTCCACCTTCATGTCACCCTAATTGCTGCAACTTGTCGCAAGCTCAACTGGCGGACGCCTAACTGGCGGACGCTTAACTGGCGGACTCTTAACTGGTACATCCAGCTGTTGCACGCCACTGATCACTTGCTTATTAATTCAATGGCTTGACGCTTCCTTGCCTTAACAAGGCGACTTGTTATAACAGCAGCCAGGCAAATGCTGCTGAATCCATTACTCCATTAACCTCAGGTGCACATATATATACAGTATACAGTGGACCCTCGGTTAACGAAAAAAATTCATTGCAGAAGCCTGCTCAAGTGCCATTACCGAACGAATTTACGTCCTTAAGAAATAATGTCATGTAGGTTAGTCTATTTCAGACCCCCAAAACTACACTTCCACAAGAACTTACAAAATTATACTTACATAATTGCACGATTTCCGGGGTATTCGTTAACCGAGGGTCCACTGTATATATATACAGTGGTACCTCGAGTTTACGATATTTTTCGTTCGAGAATGCTGTTCAAGTGCCATTACCAAACGAATTTATCCCCTGATAATGTAATAATAGTCTACAAAATACTTACAAGCATTTAACACAATATACTTACATAAAGGCGTTACTGTAATATAACTTATATATAATGCATTTTCAGAAGTGGACCATTCCATAAGCAGGTACCAACTGAAATATAAATCTCAAAAGTCCCTCTCCCATCAGCAGGTCCAAGATAATCAGAACACCATACATAATCAATGTCTTTGCAGAGGAGCTCAGATACGACAGCTGAGAATTGTCCATCACAGTTGTCACTATCCCAGACCCCTCCTTTAAAGTGCAGGCATTGTACTTCCCATTTCCAGGACTCAAGTCCAACTAAATCAATTAACTGGTTTCCCTGAATCCCTTCACAAAATGTTACCCTGCTCACACTCCAACAGATCGTCATGTCCCAAAAACCATTCGTCTCCATTCACTAATATCTAACACGCTCACACATGCTTGCTGGAAGTCCAAGCCCCTCGCCCACAATGCCTCCTTTACCCCTTCCCTCCAACCTTTTCTAGGACGACCCGTACCCCGCCTTCCTTCCCCTACAGATTTATATGCTCTCCAAGTCATTCTACTTTGATCCATTCTCTCTAAATGACCAAACCACCTCAACAACCCCTCTTCAGCCCTCTGACAAATACTTTTAGTAACTCCACACCTTCTCCTAATTTCCACATTCCGAATTTTCTGCATAATATTTACACCACACATTGCCCTTAGACAGGACATCTCCACTGCCTCCAGCCTCCTCCTCGCTGCAGCATTTGCAACCCATGCTTCACACCCATATAAGAGTGTTGGTACCACTATACTTTCGTACATTCCCTTCTTTGCCTCCATGGATAACGTTTTTTGTCTCCACAGATACCTCAATGCACCACTCACCATTTTTCCTTCATCAATTCTATGGTTAACCTCATCCTTCATAAACCCATCTGCTGACACATCAACTCCCAAATATCTGAAAACATTTACTTCTTCCATAATCCCTCTCTCCAATGTGATATCCAATTTTTCTTTATTTAAATCGTTTGATACCCTCATCACCTTACTCTTATCTATGTTCACTTTTAACTTTCTACCTTTACACACTCTCCCAAACTCGTCCACTAACCTTTGCAACTTTTCTTTAGAATCTCCCACAAGCACAGTATCATCAGCAAAAAGTAACTGTGTCAACTCCCATTTTGCATTTAATTCTCCATAATTTAATCCCACCCCTCTCCCCAACACCCTAGCATTTACTTCTTTTACAACCCCATCTATAAATATATTAAACAACCATGGTGACATTACACAACCCTGTCTAAGACCTACTTTTACCGGAAGTAATCTCCTCTCTCCTACACACCCTAACCTGAGCCTCACTATCCTCATAAAAACTCTTTACAGCCTTCAGTAACTTACTACCTATTCCATACACTTGCAACATTTGCCACATTGCTCCCCTATCCACTCTATCATATGCCTTTTCTAAATCCATAAATGCAATAAAAACTTCTCTACCTTTATCTAAATACTGTTCACATATATGCTTCACTGTAAACACTTGATCTACACATCCCCTACCCACTCTAAAGCCTCCTTGCTCATCTGCAATCCTACTCTCTGTCTTACCTCTAATTCTTTCAATAATAACCCTGCCATACACTTTACCTGGTATACTCAGTAAACTTATTCCCCTATAATTTTTACACTCTCTTTTATCCCCTTCCCTTTATATAAAGG